>APFE031378379.1:0-18900 GCA_000404065.3 Pinus taeda
ATATACAATATAAAATTAAAACACCATACAAACAAAATACACAATTTTTTTAAATGGTCTCTTCTCTAAAACATCAAATTTCCAAAAACTTACATTATTTTAATTTGTTGTAAAAACATGGCCATAACCAAATACAGAAAACGTAACATTTAGTTAAAACATTGATAGTTCAATGGCGAATAATGATGATTTTGCAAATACATATTTTTATTTTACAAGTATGGCTTGCAATCAAGCTATCTCTTCTTTATTTTCATACAATTCTATGTTGAAGTTTGGTTGTGGTCGTGGAGTGGTGCAAGATAATTTTTCCCTTTACATTCTTGTGAATGAGGAAGCTCTAGATTGTGAAAAGTAATTTTTTAGGAATGGTTTGGTTTGCACGTTTTATGGGTTATGGACACGACTTTTCGATCTTGCTTAAATGGATCTCTAAGACATGGAAGCCCCTTTCTACTGACACACTGAATACTTACCCTATGGCACGAGGCTTCTTCACTGTGTTTTTTGAAACGATTGGAGACAACAATGCTACATGTGAAGCTCGACGATGGTTTTGGGGGAGCACTAGCCTCTCTATGCAGCACTAGTGTTCCACTTTCGATCCGGTCGCGAAATAAATTTCTGCCACCCGAGTTTGGATAAGACTATCGAACCTTCCCTTGGATTTTTGGAGTCACACATAGCTTTCCTCTGTTGCAAATGTGGTGGGAAAATTCTATCGTAATTTTCTTATTAATAACAAAAAAATTAAACCAAAAAAAAAAAAATCTTATTCTCACATTTGAGTGGGGATGGAATTCAACAAGGGTTTTCCTCGAGATATTTATTTGATGGCTACAAACTATGTTTGGGTCCAAAATCTCTATTATGAGAACAACTCATATCGATGTAGATAATTCTATGAAACACGGCATGTAATTAAAAACTTCCCCAAGCCTCCCTAGAATAAATAAGACCAAACAAAACCCCGAAGGTCCAAATGGTGGCAAGGTTCACAAGATGACCACTATATGATGTTTAAAGAAGAGGAGCTTGAGAGAAAGAAAGAACAAGAAGACATGAAAGAAGAAAATTGAGTGAAAGAAACCGAGTCGCGGCAAAAGAATTTAAGAATGGAAATTCACTTGCCAATGTGGATCCTCCACTTCCCAATGAGGATTCCCTGAATGCAAAGTACACTCGTAGAGAAACAACAAACCCTCATGGAAAATGGATTACCTCTCGAAACCACAAGGAGTCGTGTTGAAAATGAAAATTATGGGGCAAATAAGGAGGACGAGAAATATTTGAAGAAAAATACCGTGCATTTAACAAATAACGACCGAGTGAAATTTGGAGAAAATGTGGGTTGGATTCAAGTTGGGAATAAAGGAAAAAGTTTTTCTCTAAGAAATACAAGAATTCATTCTATACCAAAATAGAAATACAAGGAAAATGGAATGTAAATATGTTGGTATTTTGGAGGTTTTTTGGAAAATATTTACTTGGAAAGGGATTGAAGCATTTGTTTGATGGGGAACTAGTTTGAGGGTTTGGGCTATGGTCAATCTCAAAAGCATAAGGAAGAGTTGAATATGTAAAGGTTTTGGCCTTGCAATATGGATTTTTTTAATACAAATGTCTATCCATTTCGTTTAGAAAAATAAATAAAGTCAATTATAAACTAAAAATTATTTAAAAGAAATTGGAGGGATATCTAAATGGAGGAACCCCACTAAGCATGACCGCTTGCTCAACATCACATCCCTTGTGACGAGAACACAAATTAAGACTCTCGAGGAGGCCAAAAGGATAAATTAATCTACCGCAACACATTAGAACATAGTAAGAAAAGATTAGATGGAAAATGTTTGGTAGGATAGGCCTTCAAACAATTTCCAACAAGCACTAGTGGGTAACCTCAACTACTCCTAAACATTGTGCTACACAGTGGACTAAATCCAATAAAATGAAGACAAATATAAATGTGAGAAGAAAAAGGATCGTTAAATGCACTAACTCCAAACTTGAAGAGCCAGAGGGGAAACCTACAACACCAAACACCAACTCTAGAAGAAGCGACAATGTCCAATGAAAAGTATCATTGGCACACTCAAAGTTGCCCATTAATTGGCCATCTCTAGCCCCAAACTACTAATCCATACACTAGTCGAAAGCACAAACAAAAGCAAACCATGGGCACAAGCTCAAAAAGCCAAAAAGAAATTCCTAGTGTCTACATGCAATTTTTTGTGCACAAACACCTAGATGTTGAAAGACCATAGAAATAATCCCACCTACTAGAAGGGAAGTATGCAACACATCATAAAATCTATTGACAAAGACAAGAGTGAAGACTTGTCATATTCTTCAACTTAATAAGAAATGCTCAAATGTTTGCTGAATAGGGTGGGTTGGCCACCCCACCAACCCTCTTGAATTGAAATATGAAGAAATGGGGTGGTGAGCTAGCCTCCCAACCTCATGGGTACTATTGATATCCACCTCCATGAGGGGATGAAACAATGGTCATTAATATGTATAAACAAATAATTTTTATTAAAAGAAACAAATTATAAATTTACTATATCTAAACATTTCATGAAAAAAGGGAAAATATTGGAGAAAAAGCATCGTTGAATATGCAATTTAAAATTATAGAATTAAATGTCTAACAATCAAGTACATTTTTTTTTTTTTACAAGTCACTCCCCTAAACATCAAATTTCAATGTATTTAAATTATTTTAAAATATACAAATGGTACACACATTTATTCAACTTAATGGTACAAATGGTACACACATTTATTCAACTTAAAATATAACAATTCATACATTTTTTTATTATAAAAAAATACAGTTAAATATACAATATAAACATATAATATCATACAAACAAAATACAAATGTTTTAAATGTTCATGTCTCTCAGACATCAAATTTCCAAGTACTTGCATTAATTCAAACTATTGTAAAACACAGTGTTAATTTATTATATCTCAACATTTCAGGGAAAAATAGGAAACTATTGGGGTAAGCATAACTCAATATGCAATTTAAAATTATTGAATTAAATGTCATACAATCAAATGCATTTTATTTTTTTACAACTCACTCCCCAAAGCATCAAATTTCAATGTATTTCTCAATTGAAGTTTCAAGTAATAAAAGAAATAGCAAAACCAACCCATGGTATGACAAAGATTGTAAAAGTGTGAGGAGAACAATTAAGGAAGTTGTTGATGAATATCTTAAAATTCGCAAGATAAAAATATACAAAGCCCTAACTAAAAGGAAAAAAAGACAGTATATTTGTAAAAGACAAGAGAATCTCTTACACCTCTCTAAGGTATCTCCAAAGAAATCCGGAAGCAGATTCTAACAAGGAAAACTAAAGATAATAATAAAATTGCTTTACACTACTAGAATTCCTATCTTAAAAAGCTTTATGAATCTCCAAATGTCATGAATAACTTTGAAACCCTCCTCACAACGAAAGAAATTTTCTCATTAGAAGATATTGATTTTGGGGTTAATCGCTTGGCTAATGGGAAAGATAAGGACATTGAAGGTTACCACGCGGAAATCTTAAAAATTGGAGGTCTTGTCCTCATCCCCTACATTCACAAGCTTTTCAATCAAGCGGTCAAGCAAGGGTTCCCTAAACCATGGCCTGAAAGCCTCGTTATCCCTATTTTTAAAGTGGGGATACAAATAACCCCTTTAAATATCGAAAAATTATGATGAGCCCTCTCCTAGCCAAGTTATATGATATTATTTTGGAAAAGAAGTTGAGCATATGGCTTGAAAGTGAAGGTAAGCGGGCTAATGGCCAATTGGGTTTTAGAAAGCACTCAACAACAGACCACCTTGTTACGCTTAGGATCATTGTGGAGGAATACCGCAACGATGAATCCAATCTCTTTTGTTGCTTTGTGGACTTTAGAAAGGCTTTCGATATGGTTCCTAGAAACAACCTTTGGAACACATTACAAGAGCTAAAGTTTCCTTTTGAGTTGAGAGTTGTCGCTATATGGTTATACAAGAATGTAATTTCCAAGTTAAAGAGCAATGAGCGGTGGTTGAAAATATGAGAGTTAAACAAGGTTGCCCCCTCTCCTCTACCCTATTTGGAATTTACATCAACAAGCTAGAAGTTTGTTTAGAGGAAGCAAGATGTGCTGGCACGATCTTAGCTTGGATCGTCATCATCCTTCTTCGCTATGCTAGCGATATTGTTCTTCTTGCAAGGTGTTCATCTGATCTTGATAAGCAACTTATACTTCTTAAGGATTTCTGCTCTACCATGGGTATGATTGTTAACACTCACAAAAAAAAAGTTATGATTATCAAATCGAAAAAGAACACTTACGCTAATTTTATGTATGACAATAGTAACTTGGAGGAAGTGTCTTCGTACAAGTACCTAGGAATTGATATTCATCACAAGCTCAACTCGACCTATAACATTGAGAAAAAAATTAATGGGGGATGGAAAGCTTATTTTGGTCTTGAAAATAACTAAAAATGACAAACCTCGTAATGTGGGATAGAAATAAGTTCCTCTTTGAAAATCCGATTATCTTATATGGATGTGAGGTTTTGGGTTGTAGCATCTCTAGAGAATCCACGAGAAAGACTGAGCAAATCGAGAAGCATTTTCTAACATATAATCTCAAAATTAAAAGCAAAAAAACCTATCCTATTCTCCTTATAGAAGTGGATTTTTCCCCTATCTAGAGCGTAGCTATGACTAGGCTTGTGTTGTACAAGCACAAACTCAATAACATAGGAGACCATAGACTTCCTAAGCTAGGTTCAAATTCCACCCAAAACCACCTAAGGATCAAAGGATATTGGTATAAAGGCACAATGGCGTGGCTAAACCATTGGGTGATCGTCGAGAATGTTGCATTGCAAAACATTAATAACATTAAAAATATTGTTACTTCTAGGTTCAAAGAAAAAATGTGGTGTGAGAATGATTTAGCAACTAAAAGAAAATTAAGATATTATGAGGTCATCAACCCCACCCTAGAAGCTCAAAAGCCTCTAGCTCAAATAAAAAAATTAATATAGCCAAGATTAGAACGAACTCTCACTAGCTCCAGAGTGAAACTGGTAGTTGGGCAATTTCCTAAAACACCATGGATGGAAAGGTTCCACCATGTGTGTGAGAATACTCACATTGAGGATGAAAATCACTTCCTCTTAGAGTGTCCACTTTACAACCACATTAGATCTCACTTTCAAAATCTTTGTTGCAATACTCACCTTCCTAGCCTTTTAGGATGTCAAAATCACAGTTACTTGGTGAGGCTTCTCTCCAAGCTTGTTGAGCTTAAGAATAAATTATTAAATCAAACTAAATAATTCGTTTATGGAAGTTAACCATGATCATGAATATTTTAAAATACACAAATCCTATATACTCTATTCAAATTAATTCAAAATACATATAATATAGCATACAAAAATCACATTACAATAAGTTAAAAATTTAAACATTTTCTTTTATAAACAAATATATTTTAATATACAATATAAAATCATAATATCATACAAATACAATACAATTTTTTTAAATGTTCATCGAATTTCCAAGTACTTACATTATTTTAAATTATTGTAAAACAAAGTGATAATTTATTATATCTCAACTTTTTCTTTGCACGTCACTCCCCCAAAACATCAAATTTCAATATATTTAATTTATTTTAAAGTACCCAAATTTTAAAATGAACTTTTTCTTTGCAAGTCACTCCCCCAAAACATCAAATTTCAATGTATTTAATTTATTTTAAAGTACCTAAATTTTAAATTGAAATTAATTAAAAATACATATAACATGTCATACAAAAATTGGAGAGAATTAATTAAAAATTTAAACATTTCAAGAAAAAATCAGGCATCTTTTTTCATTATAAAACATATAGTTTAATATACAATATAAAACTATAATATCATAAAAACACAATAAACATTTTTTAAATGTTGTCTCTAAAATATCAAATTTACAATACACATTTTTTAAATGTTGTCTCTAAGATATCAAATTTCCAAGTACTTGCATTATTTTAAATTATTGTAAAACAAAAAATGGTAATTTATATCTAAAAATTTCATGAAAAAATCTCAAACTATCAGGGATAGCTGAATTAGGGCATTTAAAATTATAGAATTAAATGTGCTACAATCAAGGGCAACATTTTATTTATGTTTTACAACTCACTCCCCCAAAACATCAAATCTCAATGTATTTAAAATAATGTTAAAATACACAAATTTTACAAGTCTGTTCAAGTTAATTCAAAATACATATAATATACCATACACAAAAAACAACACAATTAATTAAAAATTTAAACATTTCAAAAAACAATGACATTTTTTTATAAACAAATATAGTTTAATATACAATATAAAATTATAATACCATCCAAACAAAAATTAGTACTTGCATTATGTTAAACCATTGCAAAACACACAATCTTAAGTTATTATATCTAAACATTTCATGAAAAATAATAGGGAAAGGACAGGTGGATATGCAATTTAAAACCATAAAATTTAATTTTTAACTAATCACTTCCCCAAACATCAAATTTCAATGTATTTTAATTATTTTAAAATACAAAAATTTCAAACATGTATTCAAATTAATTCAAAATATATATAACATACCATACAAAAATCACAAGAGAATTAATTAAAAATTTAAATATTTGAAGAAAAAATAACACAATTTTTTTATAAACAAATATAGTTTAATATACAATATAAAATTATAGGATCATACAAACATAATACACACTTTCTTTTTAAATGTCCAACTCTCTCAACCATCAAATTTCCAAGTAGGGCCCTCCCCTTAAACTATTGTAAAACATACAGTGTTGATTTATTATATCTAAAAATCTCATGAAAAATCTAAACAATTCAAAAAATATATCAGTAGATGCCATACAATCAAATACAATTTTTTTCTTACAAATCACTCTCCAAACCCTCAAATTTAAATGTATTTAAATAATTTTAAAATACCCTTAAACTATTGTAAAACATACACTGTTGATTTATTATATCTAAAAATGTCATGAAAAATCTAAACAATTGAAAAAATATAGAAGTAGATGCCATACAATCAAATACATTTTTTTTTAACAAACCACTCCCTCAACCCTCAAATTTCAATGTATTTAAATCATTTTAAAATACAAAAAGCTTTACACACTTATTCAAATTAATTCAAAACACACATAATATCCCATACAAAAATCACAACAATTAATTAAAAATTTGAACATTCCAACAAAAAATCACACAATTTTTTTTTTAATTATAAACATAGTTTTAATATACAATATAAAATTAAAACACCATACAAACAAAATACACATTTTTTTTAAATGGTCGCGTCTCTAAAACATCAAATTTCCAAAAACTTACATTATTTTAATTTGTTGTAAAAACATGGCCATAACCAAATACAGAAAACGTAACATTTAGTTAAAACATTGATAGTTCAATGGCGAATACTGATGATTTTGCAAATACATATTTTTATTTTACAAGTATGGCTTGCATTCAAGCTATCTCTTCTTTATTTTCATACAATTCTATGTTGAAGTTTGGTTGTGGTCCTCGAGTGGTGCAAGATAATTTTGCCCTTTACATTCTTGTGAATGAGGAAGCTCTAGACTCTGAAAAGTAATTTTTTAGGAATGGTTTGGTTTGCACGTTTTATGGGTTATGGACACGACTTTTCGATCTTGCTTAAATGGATCTCTAAGACATGGAAGCCCCTTTCTACTGACGCACTTAATATTTACCCTATGGCACGAGGCTTCTTCACTGTGTTTTTTGAAACGATTGGAGACAAAAATGCTACGTGTGAAGCTCGACGATGGTTTTGGGGGAGCACTAGCCTCTCCGTGCAGCACTAGTGTTCCACTTTCGATCCAGTCGCGAAATAAATTTCTGCCACCCGAGTTTGGATAAGACTATCGAACCTTCCCTTGGATTTTTGGAGTCACACATAGCTTTCCTCTGTTGCAAATGTGGTGGGAAAATTCTATCGTAATTTTCTTATTAATAACAAAAAAATTAAACCAAAAAAAAAAAAAAAATTATTCTCACATTTGAGTGGGGATGGAATTCAACAAGGGTTTTCCTCGAGAGATTTATTTGATGGCTACAAACTATGTTGAAAAACAAAATATTACAAGACAAAATATTAGAAAAGGTACACATCGAGTAACTAAAACTCTTTCTAGAGATAAACACCTTTCTCTTTCCTCCCATCATCAATCAATCATGCTACAATATTTGTGTCTATGCTTAAAGTTTGACTCAAGGGCATGGAATCTATTATAACATGGTAGAGTTTGATTCAAGGGCACAGAATTCCCTAACCACATTGCAAAGAAAGAGTGTGGAATTAAGAGTTGTTCTTCCTACATTGCTCGTAGTTTCCTCCGCTATTGTGAAACATTTATTTTTTTCTTCCTTTGGAAATAATATTTGTTTTAGATAACTCTATTAGCATCAACAACTATACCAATTTGATCATTGATACAAATTATCTTTCGTGGATATACCATCTTAGCACTAACAATCACCACTACTCAATGGGTCTTTTCAAAGGGTTTTGTACAAACGTGTAATCTCTATTTTTCATTGTTGGGTTTTAATCCAGGATGAAATAACAAAAATCATACGCACGAGATGATTCCTTGCCTCTCTCCCTCTCCTAGAAAACATTTATAAACTATGGCAGTGGAGGAAAATCACTTGGTTTTCTAAATCGAGGTATATGATTTTTTTTATGGGATATAAGACATTATTTTGGTTGGAAATAACTCGGGTATCCCTATTTTGCCCAAGGATTGTGCCGCTTTCTCAAAAATCATATCCCTCCATAGTATTTATCTTTGGCACAATGACATCAATGTCTTTGTGGAGCTCCACAAGAATCCTATCCAGAAGGGTTCCAACCTCAATCACATCGCTTCGTCAACAACAATAGTACTCCATTAACTTCTTCCACAGAATGTTAACTAACTCACTAATGTCGTCTTTGTAGAGTTGGGACGAAGTATCATTGAAGGATTCCCACATTCATAGATGTAATACTAATATGCGACTTTTCTTTGTTCTTGGGTTGAGGAAAATTAAAAGACATGTGATGAAATATTGTTTTATTTTCTAAAGAAGAAAATAATAGTGAATGAGAATTTATGTTGGTATAATAAATCCTTTGAAAAATATATTAAGAGGCTAACATGAGAGATTGACCCCAACGGCCACGAAAATAGTTGAAATTAGTTACGCCTAAAGAGGCAAAATAAAAATGGACAAAAATAATCCTCCTTCTGTCTTTACCTTGAGCTTGTAAAAGAAAAAGCAAAAGAAAAAGAAATGACTCGGCAAAGAACACATACCACTATTATAAGTTATGAGGTTGGATAGAAATACCCTGTGGTGGAATCTATACTAGGTACTATGGGATATAAATAGAGTGTCATGGAAGCCACACGAGTGGGAGAAAAAGACTAGCAAACCCATAAAAGGGTTTCCAAGACGCTGCAAAAGGTTGTGTATGTAGAGAGTTGAAATTATCCTTCTTCGTTTATGCGAGGACTTTTCTTCCTCTCCCATAAACATCTCCATCTCTTATATGACTGGGATCACATTCGTTAGAGAACCAAACTCAACATGAATGGATGTGCTTTTCCATGACCATTGATACTATAACTCACCATTTATTAAAATTTATAAACATAACTATAACACACCTTCTCACCTGTCATACTATCTCTATCTCTTGAAGGTGTTATCTATGACTTAACCCAACCTCTAAAGTTTGTTGTGAATATGGCCTCACCAAAAATTTTTCTTTTCCAAAGTTTGCAAAAATAAAATTTGATACCATCATTGCGTCCAGCTTGTCGAGGGCTTTTGAGAAATATAAATTCTATGTAAATCTTACTCTTGGATTGAAAGTTATGGCCAATTGAAGTTAGGTCAATTACTTAATGCCATGTGGCATCCACACGTAATTTAAATGGCTTTGCGGTGTTTGCACAAACGGTTCTGCCTCACAACACACTGCTAAGGCTGAGGTTCCACTGTGTTACCACCAACCAAGACCAGGTGATTTTAAACATGGGGAGTATTCGGTTTCAAACCTTGCCCCCCTTGTTAACTCCCAATACACTAGGCAAACCTCACCATCATGAACATGGATCGTTGATCGGTCTCGTGCCCCTATTGAACCTTCGAAAAGTAGCTCCCCGTTAAATGGGGGACCCACAACGAGGGTTTCCATGTTGAACACCCCCCTCTAAAGCCATGGTGTACTAGGGGGCACGAGGATGAGAGTGGGCCGTTGAGTAGTATATGTATTTAAAACACTGTACTAGATCAATTTTACATACATCTCATTTACTTTATCTCATTTCCATAAACATAAGTACAAGTCATTTAAACATAATAGATAAAATATAACTACCTCTTATTATATATAGTTCATTTAAAATAAATTTATATATATCTTTAATTGAAAAACTACAAACTGTAATAAAATTATATTCTATTGCACACCTTCAAATTTTAAAATTAAATGTCGCAAAGTGCACTATAAATTTATAGAAGTTCATATCCGTTAAACATCAAATTTCAATATATTTAAATTAAATTAAATAGCGTGTTTTTGCATAAGTAGTGATTATACTATTTTGCATAAATTAATATTATAATATATTATATAATTATAATATATATGAAAGGTAATATTATATTGTTATGTATAATATATTTTGAAAATATCAATCAAATTAAGATAAAATTTAGAATTTTGTGTTTATTATAAAAACTAAAGTTGAAAATTACAATGAACTTTAAAAGTACAACAAATAAAATAAAATTTACAATTTTATAGATATTATATTTAAATATATTACCAAAGCTTACAAGTTAAAAATTTCAATTAATATTAAATTACAACATTACATTATTATGAAAAATGTATATAAAATCGTGTGTGTGTGTTTTATATATAAATAGTAAGAATTCAAAAACACATGAATAACTAAAATATCAATTTTTCGTATTTCAAAGAATTATAATCTCAATCGAGTTGTTGATGGACGAAATGAATGATTATGGGATAAAGGACGCAATTAAGAGAGATGGCTTGGTGGCCATCCTTTGCCGCACGCCTTTGCATCGCGACAGACGGACTTGATTATGTTAGATTCCAAGAGACCTCCAACACTAGTGCCATTGGTTTTTGGGAGAGTTGTGGTTTGTTTCATGGTACATATTTGGGTTGGGCTCCTGGACTAGTAGTGGAATGGAGGGTTTGAATTTCGATTCCTCTTTAGGAGTCAAAATTTATGGTTTGTTTCATGGTAAATATTTGGGTTGGGAAGCTTGACGAGTAGTGAAGGGAGGGTTTGAATTTAATTGAATTTTTTAATTGACAAACAACACTATGTTTAAAATAATTCCCTTCAAGAGTGGTACTTTGATCACAAATTAACCCTTCACCAATAATTTTTTCCTTTAAATATTTTCCTTATATTAAAAATTTCGACGAAAAAAACAAAATGACCATAACAGAGAAATTAGTTATTTAATCTTATTGTTTCATTATAATTAATAATTATCACATTTTTTTTTTTTTTTTAAAAATCTATTTTCATGTCATTTTTTCTAGTAACGAAGTTAAAAATCAAATTGAAATTAATTGTAAAGATTAAAAGTACTTGATTATAAGTCTTGTTCAAAAAGATTATAGTTAGTCTCTCATAACAAAGACCGTGCAATGGGCCCTACTTTGTCAATCTTGTTATCGTTTTAAAATTGAAACAAATCATAAGAATGACTAATTGATTTTAAATTAAAGATTATTTTGACATAGAGTAGAGAAGAAGTAAAGAAGCTATACAACCTAAAGTGATTTGTTGTGGGTTGGCTTAGGTAAAGAATGATTGTGGCTGATTTTAGACTAAAATATGCCGCCTTATATACAAGTATGCAACCATTAACCCTGAAGTCCACCATGAGCAACCATTACTTTACTCACATTGTGTTTAATAAGATCATTAGTTAATGGTCTTAGGATCTATAGGTATTATAAAAATCACGACATTATGGGACTTTGGAGTTATTACGGCTAATGGTTGCATACTTGCTTATAAGGTAAGAGGAGTTGAAGTTGAACTGTTCTAGCAAAAAATATCAACACATATATTTAAGGAGGTTTACAACATATAATTTTTAACTCAATTAAGTTTTCTTAGTCATTCTACAATTGAATGAGAATTGTGATAACAAAATCATGAAAAATTGAATTAGTACGATCATTTTAATCTCATTATTTACATGATTCTAATCTTACATATAAAATCAATTAATTCGATTAAAATATTTGGAAAATTGAGTTTTCTTTTCCAGGGGAAAGGTTTGAGTTCTCTTTCAATGAATTGCTTTGACATAAGATATATAGATTGAGATTTTTAATTAATTTTTAAAAGTCCACATAATTAATTTATGTTGTGAGGACCTACAAGCATATTTTCTACGCAGATTTATGTGCTTCCAAGCTTCTCCTCCCAATGATTTAGGCATTTGAACCCAAGAATTGTTTTCTCCAATTCGTTTTCAAACCCAAAACAATCTAAATTATATATATATATATATAATTGAGAAGCGAGAAAAGTATTCATGTAATCATGAAAAATAGAGAAGAATATATATTTTCTATAATGTCTAATATAATCATGTACATGTAAGACGAATCAATGCTAAGCTAATATACACATTACATATGCTATCTCCTCTCTTCCATGTATCACATATGAGCATGTGATGTTCTTTTAATAAAAGCACAATTCCATTTGAAAACCAAGGATTATCGAGTAAAAATAGTCTTATTTGTTAAGGGATCATATTTTAGAAGTTTTGTATAGGGTTTTGCTTGCAAAGGATGTGGAAACCATCTCTCATATCGAAACTTGGTGCTTTCATCATAGAAATATACACTTCTATTGCTAGCCTCTACAACTACATCAACAATCCTATAAAACCCCACCTCTAACTCTATTTTTTATTTTTTTATTTTCATTTTTTTATTTATTTTTTTCGAAAATGAGCACAAGAAGCATTTTTATCTTTCAAATGGTTGTGTAAGTGGCACAATTCAAATAAATAAAAGGTTTGAGTCGATTAAACCTTGTTGCATCTCCATCAATTTCTGAAGCTAAAACAAATATTCGATCATCAACTTTCAGTAGGCCCCATAGAATAATATATGTCATATGAATACATGAGACATGAAGTCTTACAATCTCACATAAAAAAATACCTATTTAAACCTGAGTTTGACATGAATCTCCGTAAGTTTTTGAGCTAAAAGTTGTATACGTAGAATTCGCGATGTGTCAATATGCATATCAAACATAGATTATGATGCTATTAAGATACATCAATGACCAATTCCACTATGACTTTACGCCTCCTCCACTCCTTTTCACGGATTATATTTCATAAGTGACTATACTCTGGAATTACAATATACACATATTATGGAAAAAAGAAGAGAGCCCTTATCCAAAGCCTAATTGTCCATAATAACATGTAGCATCCTCTCATAGAAAGTATTTTTCTTATGCAAAAGGGAGAAATGAGCCGGAAAGTTGGATTCAAGATATAGTGCACACAAAGAGTAGAGGGAATCACTACATGCATGCGATCAACCTCTATTGAAAAATTGAATTACTTCCAGGTCAGGCACTCTTGGATGTTCACGAAGCAAGGAGGGATCTACTAGATACGTTGGATCATATGCATACTGAACTCATGCATCATGATTGGAGTTTGAAAGCGATCACCAACAAGTAGGTGCGAATATAAAGACATTGGGATTCCAACACAAACCCTAAGGTCGCTCGCTACACGAGAATATCATATTCCCGAAGAAAGATTGAACTACGATCCTCCACCCTGAGTTTATGATATTTGTTTATGCTAAGTATGAAATTCCTCTTTATAGTGTTCATGGACATGATAGGATAGAGCAACTTTTTTATGTTTTTGTGTTTATGTCTGATTATGCGAGATAGTGTCGATCACTTATGTCCTTCTATAGGGACCGATTTTAGGTATGGTCTGGTTTCCTTGGCAAAAGGCCGGAATGACATATATTTTTGATGTAAATTTTATATTTTGTTGTAATAACGTTAATCCTTGAACAAAAAAAAAAATCGTGATTTTTGCACATATATAAGTATAGAAAAATGTGATTTTTTACATCAATCATATGGGTGCTATACATGCATTTAAAATATTTTACAACATCAATTTTACCATACATCTCATTTACTTCGTCTATTTTTCATAAACACAAGTAAATAAAAGGACTTCAAACATAAGTAGATAAAATAAAACTACCTCTTCTTATATACCCTTTTACGTTAAATAGGTTATATATAATATATATTTTATGTATTTTATAGAACATAAAATCACACAAATAGAATAAAATAACCGCTTTTTAATCTTATCATGGAAATAAAAAAGTATTCATCATATATTAAAAATATTAAATTAAATTATATATTATAAATTTTTGATAGAAAACTTACAAATTATGATGAAATTGTATTTTGATATACAACTTCAAATTTTAATATGCATCTTAGAGTATAATGGTCGTGGTGGTTTGTGATGAAGGTCTACCACAACGTCGCAAATTCTCTAGGTATTTCTCATTTGTTTCTCCCGCTATTTGTCTAGGCTAGTGACGTTTCCAATCCCCATATAATTATGTGGCATATTCCTTGATCTTTGGCTCTCGGGTTACCGATAATTAGAAATTTATGCTTCGTAAAATTTGACATTATCTTTGCGGGTTTATACTGGAGCTTTCATATTGGTCCTTCTATTAACCGAAGGCATAGAAAATCATGGACGGGGAAGGCAGTGGCCTATGTGGAGGAAGAGAAAGTGTTGGTAGGGTCCAACTCTAGGAGGGGGGAATGTAGCAAAATACCCAATCTCAGAGGTGGGGGGAAGCAAATACAGTGAGGGCGAGAATATTGGTGGGAGGGAGGGAATATTTTCTAGGCTACAAGGAAAGAAATTTCCTTTTTTCTTGATTAGGGTTAAAGCCAACATTTCGTTTACGTAGTTATCCTCTCTTCGAAGGAGCACACGATTCCTTTTTTCATGGAACGATAAAATGTGCAAGGGGAAGTATAGTGGACATTGGAATGACGAGAGGATTGAAGGATTTCTCACTATGACACATAAAATAAGAAGATGTAGGAGATGCTCAACACATCATGAGGGGAGAGCGTGTCGTGGTAATTCTATGCTTCATAATAGGGTTGTTTTGTTTGTAGGTGACTACCTTGAATAGATGGCTCACCATGTTGAGGAGGAACTATAGAGATTGGAAAGGGAGGCATCCTCTCACAGAAGGTCTCTTTTTGACACAGAAGTGAGGGCTTAGTGGGATAGCTGGATTCGAGATACAAAGAAAGAAAGGATTAGAGCAATGAGTACATGCAAGTGATTAAACTCCATTGGAAAATAAAATTCCTTCTCGGTGAGGCACTCCTTGATAATCAATATGTAAGGAGGGATCAAATATAGAAGTTGGATCATATACATGGCCACCTCAGGCATTCTGATTGCAGGCTGAAATAAATCAACATGAGGTTGGCACGGATCAAAAGACATCTTGTGATTCCACCACTAACCCCAAGGTCCCTAGCTACACCAACATATCCTATTCCCAAAGATGGATCGAAATCACTTCTCGCTTCCTAATTTTATGATGTTTGTCTACATTGAGTACAAAATTCATCTTTCTAGTGTTCATGGGCATGATAGGATAGAGCAACATTTTGATGTTTTGTGTTTAAGTCTAGTTATGTGAGATATGGTTGGTCACTTATGGTCGTGTGTAGGGACCAATTTTGGGTATGGTCGAGTCTCCGTGTCAAGAGACCAGAAAGACATGTTTATGATATAAAAGCCAGAATTTGTGGTAATATATCTCACCTTCAACAAACAAACAATAAAAAAATCATGTTTTTAGCACAAATATAGATACATGAAATGTAAATTTTAACATGAATCATATTACTATTATAGATGCATTTAAGATATCGTGCTACGCCAATTTTACCATACATCTCATTTACTTCATGCATTTTTCATAAACAACAATAAAAAAAAATTCTTCAAACATAAATAGAGAAATTAAAACTACCTCTTGTTACATATCACTTACTTTAAATCTAAGTTGCACTTAAACGGATATGGGAACATATACAGATATGGTGTTTGAAAGGGATACGACAAATTTTCAAAAAACCAGGATACGATACATCAAGGAAACACCATGCATATATATATTTAATTTAGCATAAACATTGTCATCGTCCTTGGTGATGATTATAGCATTCAACATATTATCATCATCATTGGTAATGTAATGTGAAATGCTACAGTGTTTGTGCTTTCGGGACCAACTCCTTCAAAGAATGTGTGATGCACGACAGATGATATCTATCTTCCTTGCAAGGCAATTAAAAGGCCAATGGGATCATTGGGATATTCCATCAAGACCTATTTGAACATTTCAATCTTCTCAATGTCAGATTGGTCTCTTGACTATATGAAAGCAAAAGATTGCCTAGAGAACATTTGTTATATTGGAGGGATTTATGAAATCAAGAGAAAAATCAATGGCAATTAACAAAACCTTAACCAAACTGAAAATTAATCGCCCAAATAAATCCCTTTACGAAGACATTCATCGAACCCTTTTATTTGCATTTTTGAACATCTATCTTTTTCTTAGTAAGAATCCTCGATAAATATATGGAGTGTCGTTGTTCTAAAGATTCGGAAGAGACGTTCTGAGGCTGTGTTTATAGTGAGTTTATTTGCAAGTCTGATTTCTTCATTTTTATTATTTATTTATGGGCATACAAATTTTCACGCTTTCAAACATCTAAGGGTGGATTTCGATCACGATTTTCGTGGCTCTGTTTCGGGAAATCCGCAAACGGGTCCAAAAAAACTTAAATCCAATTCCAAATCTCAAGTTTCCGATTTTTTGACACGGCACAAAAATGTTTTTACAAAGTTTTAGATAAGAATCGTATTGGTTTCCGTATCCGAAATGGGGATTCATGTTTCTGCTATACGGATATACGAGAATGTAATTGCCAAGTTAAAGAGCAATGAGGGGTGGTTGAAAATATGAGAGTTAAACAAGGTTGCCCCCTCTCCTCTACCCTATTTGGCATTTACATCAACAAGCTAGAAGGTTGTTTAGAGGAAGCAAGATGTGCTTGCACGATCTTTGCTCGGACCGTCATCATCCTTCTTCTCTACGCTAGCGATATTGTTCTTCTCGCAAGGTGTTCATCTAATCTTGATAAGCAACTTATACTTCTTAAGGATTTCTGCTATACCATGGGTATGATTGTTAACCCTGACCAAAAAAAAAAGTTATGATTGTCAAATCCAAAAATAACACTTATGCTAATTTTATGTATGACAATAGTAACTTGGAGGAAGTGTCTTCGTACAAGTACCTAGGAATTGATATTCATCACAAGCTCAACTCGAACTATAACATTGAGAAAAAAATTAATGGGGGATGGATAGCTTATTTTGGTCTTGAAAATAACTGAAAAATAACAAACCTCGTAACGTGGGATAGAAATAAGTTCCTCTTTGAAACTCCGGTTATCTTATATGGATGTGAGGTTTTGGGTTGTAGCATCTCTAGAGAATCCTCGAGAAAGACTGAGCAAATCGAGAAGCGTTTTATAACGTATAACCTCAAAATTAAAAGCAACAAATCCTATCCTATTCTCCTTATACAAGTGGATTTTTCCCCTATCTAGAGCGTAGCTATGACTAGGCTTGTGTTGTACAAGCACAAACTCAATAACATAGGGGACCATAGACTTCCTAAGCTAGGTTCAAATTCCACCCAAAACCACCTAAGGATCAAAGGAGATTGGTATAAAGACACAAGGGTGTGGCTAAATTTCACCGTGCATGAGAGAAGATTATATAAATTTTCATTCTTTTATTAATAAATTGCCTGTAGTAGCCACGTTGGTGCATGCCGTGGACTGTTTCTCTCTCTGAGGGTTTTAACCACGTCAAAATACTGGTGTATTGATCTGTGATCTGTTTGTGAGCGGTGTCCTTTTGGTGTTCTGTCTGAGGAACTTACCCTGTAAATTCCTACATGGTATCAGAGCTATTTGAGGGCCGAGTCCGTTGGTGATCCAAATCTGAAGCCGGTAGAACTGCATGCGGCTGTCGTTTTCTAGATCTACTGTTTCTGACTGCTTTCGGGCCGCGAGGACTACTCTGTTGTGTTCGGAGCATCTGTTCTAGTGAGGAACCCCTTTCGTTTCACGCGAAAAGGTTTCCGGTAGCCCTATCTGTGTCATTTTTAAGATCTGGAGGTATACAATCTTTATTTGCAGTTTACTGTTATTTTTCTCTCTGCTTATTTCGGTTTCGGTTTATTTAGTTATTTTTAACCAGATCTATACCCTTCATTTCTGCGTATGCTCTTTGCCCTGCGACTCTGTGCGATCTGGGCAAATCAGAAACAGAAAGGAAGGATTTTTTTTCTCATGCGTATGCTCTTTTCCCTGCACCTTAGTGTGATCTCGGCAAATCAGAAACATTGAGAAAAATATTTAGTTTTTCGGCGAAAGCTAATTTTTTTTAAATATTTAGTTTTTTTTTGGGTAAAGCTAACTTCGAGCCGTAAGGTTCGTTTTTTCTTTGCATATTCGTGTTGGGTTTTGTGTTTTGTGTTTTGTAGGGAAAAAGAGCTTTCTCAAGGCAAGCACGCAAACCAA
>APFE031378381.1:0-15027 GCA_000404065.3 Pinus taeda
TCTATTATTTGGATTTGGAACAGTTTGAGCAGGAATTTGCGTGGGTCTGGAAGGCTGTGGGTTAGCTGGAAATTGAAGTTGTGGTGGATTTATTGGTGGAGGAGCAGGCAGTGCCTGTTGAGTAGGCTGGGGTGGATAACCAACTTGCTGAGGGTACTGCTGATATGGTTGAGGATGTGAGTACTGTTGGTATGGTTGTTGGTATGATGAATATGGCTGAGGATACGTAGGATAAGGTTGAGAATACTGTTGAGATGGTCTCCATTGTTGCTGTGGGTTGTTTTGGGGCTGCCATGGCATTGGTACATTCCATGAATTCTGCACATACATCTGATCATTCATAGGAAATTGCGAGTTTTGATTTGGGAACATACCTTGAGGGTTTGGCCTTGGCTGCCATGGTCTTTTTGCGCCCATGTAATACATGTGTTCCATCTCTGCATTAGCTGACATGTTATAGTTTTGCAAAACCTTAACCTTAGGACAATTAAATATGTCATGATGTTCAGTACAGAAAGCACAAACTTGGATGCTATCTAGTGGACAGTCTTTTAATGCATGTTTCTTCCGGCACTTGGGGCAAAAAATGGACATTACCTGGTCCTCAGTTTCTTGTTTCTTTTTGGCTTTCAAAGTGTCAATTTGATTCCCTATTGTGCTTAATAAATCTATCTTGAATTCTTCTAACAGGTTGCCTATCTCAGCTCTTGTGACACTTGTGGAATTGGACTTAATGGCCTTGGATGACAAAGTTCTCTTTCCCATCTTAGCTTTACTCCTTGAATACTTTTCACATAGATCAGCGATTTCTTCAAAGGGTAAAACAAAGATGTCACCTTTGCCCATTAAATTGAGGTCATCCATGTACTCATCTCTGATACCTTTCAAGAATATTGAGCGAGTAAGTTCAAGAGGCATAGTTCGGTGTTTGGATTTTTGCAAGTTATAGATAAACCGTTCCAAGTATTCCTCTAAGGTTTCATCCTCTTGTTGGGTCATTCTAAAGATGTCATCTTTAGAATCTTTAGATCTGCAATAAGGTTGGTATTTCCTTAGAAATACTTTTCTCATACCATCCCAATCTGTGATAGTATGTTCACCAAGTCCCATGAACCATCTCAAGGCAGATGCTTTTAATGTGGCTGGAAAAAGTCTAAGCCTATGGGCATCATCAGTATAACCATATGTCCGGCATACAATATCAAATTCAAATAAGAATGAGTCTGGGTCTTCCGAAGCCATACCATGGAAATTAGGTAGCACTGATGGTGGTATATTTTTCATTTTGATCTCATCATCTTCCTGGGGTTCTTGTATGGGAAAAAGAAAAGTGAATTCTTCCTCATCTCTGCGTCTTTGATTTTGTGCTGACCCATCTCCTTCATCAGCCATTTTAATGGATTTATCAGAGTCACTTCCTTTAAAGAAGGGATTGAGATAGGAGTGTTCAGTCTCTGGAGAGTATTGAATCACTGCACTACTTTCTCCTTGTGTGGTAGACCTAGGAAAGTCCTTCTTCTGAGATTTATGTATATATAAGGTTTGCCTTTCAACGAGTGTAAGTCTCTGTCCTGATTTTTGTTTATCCTCTAAAGCTTGAATGAGATTTTCCTCAGCTGGTGTTAAATGCTTTACAAAGTCTGCTCCTGATGGTGATGGGTTAGTTTGTGAAGGTTGGGGGGTTCTTTTAAATCTACCCTGATTGTCTCTAAACCTAGGCATAAATGAGCATGGCGTTAACTAAATTTTTTTATGTTGATTTTTCTATTAAACTTCAATCCTTTAAGTACGCCTCCCCGGCAACGGCGCCAAAATGTAGTGTCCTATCTAGGGGCTAGATCGGTCTAAATTAATTGTCAACCCAGGGTGCGTTTACTTAGAGGCGTGTGCCTAAAGTATATAAGCATAAAGGATTTACTCTAAATCTATGACTCCTAAGTTACAGTGCTGAGATTAAGTCTATTGTTAAACTAACTAAGCATTAAATCATGTGCTATTAACAACTAAATGCAATTCCTATCATGCTGTATATGGCTATCTTGAAAGGTTCGGTCCCCTTACAAAGACATCAACATGCAACCCTTGTTCAATATCATTCAACAATCAAGAATGCTTAAAGAAGACATGTAAAATCAAATTCATAACCATTATCCATATCAGTGCTTCATATGCAACTCTGAGATTAAATCCTTTACGGGATATATTTCATAATCCGAGAGAGGGTTATTCAACACATGTACAGACATAGATTTCACGCATTCATCACTACAATCAAATCTCCAAGCATATATATCGCATGCGTTTTATCCAACTGAATTGACTGTAAATTAAATCAAGACCACACTATGAATGTAATTCAAATCAAATATAAACAGAGTATAAGCATAAGCAAAATGTAAACATAAACGGAATGTATGATCGGTCTACCACATACGCAGGGCCCGTCCGCGTCTTTGGCACACCGATGATTACACCAAGATCACGATATTAAACAAGTATGCAATGTATTAATTCGAAAAACCAGAGGTTCTGTTCCAAAACGTAACTGTAAACAATAGTATATGTCTGTATGTATGTGTGTAACCGATCCCAGGTCTCGGCCTTGTCTTTTAATTACATAATTGCATCCCTTGAAAAATGGATGCTTATCCATAGCAGTTGTTGCTGCGTTTGGTAAATCAAAACACGGATATATTCCTAATTGTCTTATGCATAAATCAAAAATCAAAATAGGAAACAACTTGAAAGCGAATGGATAAAAACTGAATGTTGTTGCTGCCTTTTTGTGCCGACATGCTAGGGTTGACTAAGCGTTGACTATGCTGATTGGAGAAATGTTTCTAATGCGGAGTAGGTGTTTGTCCATGTTTGGACATTCCTCTTTTCGTCCATGCCTTCCGCTCCTACCTAGCTGCCATGCCACATGTCACATAATAAATCATTTACAGGTTGTTAAGACTTCCTGTAGTGATTTAGGCCTAAAATCCTAATTTGTCAACACAAGACCCCTAAATCAATTAATATGCATGCCAACGACTATAAACTATTAAATTAATTAAATTCTAAGGCATTTGAGGAATGGATGATACGAAAAAGGTAGGAAATGGTCATGTTTTGGAATGGGAAAAAGGGCTTAGAATGGTACCAACAGATGCAAGTTTTCCTTTTGTTATACTTGTAAGCGACTATTTCTAATATAGAGATGATAACCATGGGTCCACTAAATCCTCCCCCATTGCTATCTAAGCAAGTGCTACCACGCACTGCTAAATCCATCTTATTCATTTTGAGCATTCACATAAACATTAACTTACATTATTATAAGTAGGTGGCCTTTTTAAATTCCATCAACAACGTTAGATTAGTTTTCAAGTGGATGCTTAGCTGTCCTAATCAACTCAACATTGACATTATTGTTAGATATGTACTATCTAATTAATGTATATAGAATGGCTAGTGCTACATGTTTTAAGATAATGATATTGTATATTGTAAGTGATTTTATCATACAAATCAATTGTTGTTCATATTTGAAAACTTTAATGTATTAAAATCTACTAAAAAGAAAAGAGAAATATGTTTTGTGCAATGCAATGGAGTTAGGTGTTAAATTTTTAGAAGATAGGGTTTTTTTTTGTTGTTAACTACTCAAAACCCCTACATATATTTGTGTGTGCATGTGTAATCTATTTTAAATTAAATAACATTATACTCTACTTTATTTACTATAATATTTAAAAATTCTAAATTCTCAATTCTCAATTATATAAATTATTAATATATACATATAGTTGTTATCAATATATGTTATCAAGGAACACCTCTTCTGTTCTTAAATATGAACATGCCATTTGTTGATCAAACATTATGGTCATTGGTATACTTGTGGCACCAAAGGTTGCAAGATAAAGGCATTTAAACATATGTGATCATGTTTCTAAACCAATGGATAACCAAGGAATCCGGCAGGAAATCACTCCTAGCGGTATAGAACCTACTGGGAAATAAAGAGAGGAATTTAGAGGATAAATCATGGTTGCTTTTGACCATCATAAGTAGGGACAACATTGTTCACGGCCTCAAGGTACTTCTTGAATGCTTCTTATATTGGATACCAGTAGATTTTTTTTCAATGGTTCCTCCATATTTTACTTTTTCAAGAAACCATGCTCTCAATTTCAGGTTTAGATTGAGTGTCCATTCGTTTACTTAATCGATGATGGCTTTATGCTCTGGATTTCAGGTTTGAATTGAGCGTCCATTCTTTTACTTGTTCGATGATGTCTCCATGCTCTGGATTTCAGGGTTGGATTGAGTAGTTGTGGGTTGATAATGTCTTTATATGAAATATTTTGGCATGAATGAATGATGAAATTCAGCATCTCTATTTTAACCAATGTAAATTTCAAGAGACTTCATTCCTTCCATCACAACAACCCATATGTTGCAGTTGATCATTGTTTTCGACTATGGAATCCAACAACGTTGTTCAAAGGGCGTACGATTAGTAAAACATTTGCTGCCATGGCCATTGAATGACAATTAGTAGAAGAACATAGAACCAATGTAGTTTCTTGTGTAACTTTTGATCATGTGGTTAAATTTTCCAGAGCTCGAAGATTGATAGAGGTGCTGGATTCCATGCACTAGTTTGAAAATGCAGAAGGCATGTGGACAGACTTGACTGTCTATAATAACCTATTGCAGAGATGTGCCAATTCCAGAGCTTTGAAGATGGGCAAGAAAGTTCACATCCACATCCTGAAAATTAGCGTTGATCTAGACATGTTCGCAAGCAATAGCCTCATCAACATGTATGCCAAATGTGGGAGTTTGATGGATGCATGCCAAGTATCTGACAAAATACCTTAATGAGATGTTATTTCATGGAATACAATAATTTCAGGATATTCCCAGTGTGGTTGGGCTGACGATGCCGTGAAGTTTTTTTTAGCAAATGCATAAGGCATGCATGAAACCAATGAATTCACCTTTGGTAGCGCACTGCGAGCGTTTGCGAGTTTAGCAACTCTGTAACGAGGTGAACAAATTCATACCCACATCATAAAGATAGGATATGAAGGTGATGGTCACCCAGGAAGTGCAGTCCTTGACATGTATGTAAAATGCGGTAGAACAGACGATTCGCAGAGAGCTTTTGATGAACTGCCTGAGCCGAGTACAGTTTCGTGGAATGCTCTCATAACAGGATATTCTCAAAATGGTTATGTTGAAGAAACCCTTGAACAGTTCAATCAAATGCAGAAGGGAGGCGCGACTCCTCATCAATCGACCTTTGGCAGTGTTGTTACTTCATTCGCTAGTGCAGAGGCTCCTGAGTAGGTTAGGCAAGTCCATGCTAAGGTTATTGAATATGGACTAGAGTCTGATGTTGTTATGGGAATGCGCTTGTCACAGTATATGCCAAATGTGAGCATATCAGGGATGCAAAAATGGTATTTGAGACAATCAATGCGCTAGATTTGGTTTCATGGAATTCCAAGATCGTTGGTTATGCCTACAATGAATATACCGAGTAGGCCCTAAGATTCTTCACTCAAATGAGGCAAATGGGCATGATGATAGACAAATTTACATTAACTAGCATCCTTAGTGCTTGTGGCAACCCAGGAGTCTTGGAGCAAGGGAAGGGTGTCCATGCCCATGCTATGAAAATTGGAATTGACTCAGAGACACCTGTAAGGAATGCTCTAATCATCATGTATCCCACTTCTAGCTGTGTGGAGAATGCTAGTAAAGTGTTTAACAACACAACTAAATGAGATGTGGTTTCATGGAATGCATTGATTGCAAGCTATGCCCAGCATGGGCATGGTGAAGAGGCTTTGAAATTTTATTGTCAAATGCAACATACTTGCACAAGGCAAGACAATTTTTACCTTTTCTAGTGTCCTGAGGGCATGTGCAAGCCTAGCAGCTTTAGAACAGGGCAAGTAAGTTCATGCCCAGATTGCTCAAACCAGTTTTGTGATGGATGCCTTTGTAGGGAGTGTCATCATTTACATGTATGGTAAGTGTGGGGTAATAGAGTATGCGTGCAAAGTATTTGATGAAACCTCTAAACAATGTGCAATATCCTAGAATGCAATGATTGTTGGATATGCATAACATGGGCATTGCAAGAAAGCCCTCTAACTCTTTGAGCAAATGCAAGACGCATGCATGAAACTAGACTACATCACTTTTGTTAGTGTTCTTTCTGCATGCAGTCATGTGGGTTTAGTCGATGAAGGGGTTTGCTACTTTAATTTGATGGGATGCAATCATGGCATCCCACTAAGAATGGAACACTATGCCTGTATTGTTGATATTCTTGGACGTGTTGGCCACTTGGAAGAAGCAATGGGTTTCATTAACAAAATGTCGTTTAAACCTGATGGTATAGTGTGGTGGACCTTACTTGGTGCTTGTGCAACCTATGGCAATATTGAGCTTGGGATACATGCGGCAAAATATCTCCTTCAGTTAGAGCCACAAGAAGATGTATCATATGTTATGATGTCAAATATATATGCTGCAGTTGGCAAGTGGGATGATTGTGCAAAGATGAGAAAAATGATGAGAGAGAAGGGGTTGAAAAAGGAGCCAGGGTGCAGTTGGATTGAGATTAAGAACACAGTTCATACATTTAATGCCGAAGACAGGTCCCATCCACAAGCAGATGAGATATATTTAATATTGGAAGAATTAATGGCAGAAAATGAAGGCGGAGGAGTTCCTTCCACAAGGAGGGTAAGGAGCAGATGGATTCAAAGGCATCGTTGGACGGGGCAATGGAGGACTCTGAGGTTCTCATCTTAGATGCAACCTAGAGAAGTCTAGTATCAAACGCTGAAAGGACAACTGTTGTCAAGAAAGCCACAAAGGTCCCCGGGTCAAAAATTTCCCATAGTTTACTCAGGAACATATACAAACATTTTTTTTTTTAACATATGACAGTTAATATGCCTGTAAAATGCAACTCTAACATGTCTTTACTCAAGTTTTATTGCTTTCCAAGGTAATAAAGAGGCGTATCATTTTCAATCTAAAAACAAAATTGTATATATATATATAATATATATATATATATATATATTATATATATATATATTATATATATGGTCATATATTTATATATTAGGATTACAAGTAATTATAAGGGTTACAATCTCTTATAGTGGAAATTTGGGTTTAGTGGGTTTTGGGTCCAGATTTTGAACCTAAGCTCTAATACCACGTGTAAGATCCCCTCATAGGGTCCTCTACTAGATCTATATTCTCTAATTTTAAATGCAATAAAAGGGCAATAAATTTTTTTTTGACAAGACATTTAAACGATGATAATTTACCATTTAAAATCTAATTCCTACAATTTAAATAGTGAATATTTCATTTCAATCACTTACATGAGTAATCTATGCATAGATGAATACCTGTACCGATGGCCCGGTGGAGATGTCCTTGAGCTGCTGCTCCTGCTGGAGCGCTCCTCTTGACTACCAACTGGATTTGCCTCCCAGCCAACTAGGAAGTAATTCCTAGCCCAGGAAACCTCCACAGGTTCCCTAGCCCTCCGAGCCCAAGTCCAACCAAATGTAATGTGTGTCTAAGATAAACAATACTCCCCTCCTCTCTCTCAAACAATTCCTCCAAAACCATAGCTAACCAAAACCAAAAGCAAGACCAAGCATCCACTTCCTTCCCTCATCCTTCCCCTTTTATGGCCCCCTCTCTTCTCCACCTCAACCACCTCTCATTAATGTCATAACTTCTCCCTCATCCTTACATTTGACTTCTCTTCTCCCAAGTAAACATGAGAGGACATTTAGGAATGTGATATGAATATAAAATTGGGTAATTAATTGAGAGGACCATGTTTTCTCCCAAATAAATATTTTGGGGATGAGAGATGAATATATATAATTGGTAATTAATTGGAGAGGACCATGTCTTCTTCCAAGTAAATGTGAGAGGACATTTTGGGGATGGGAGATGAATATATAAATTGGTAATTAATTGGAGAGGACCATGTCTTCTCCCAAATAAATGTGAGAGGACATTTTGGGGATGAGAGATGAATATATAAATTGGTAATTAATTAGAGAGGACCATGTCTTCTCTCAAGTAAATCTGAGAGGACATTTCAGAATGTGATATGAATATAAAATTGGGTAATTAATTGGAGGGGACCATGTCTTCTCCGAAATAAATGTGAGAGGACATTTTGGGGATGAGAGATGAATATATAAATTGTAAATTATTGGAGAGGACCATGTCTTTCCCAAGTAAATCTGGAGAACATTTGAGAATGAGGGACTTATATATATATATATATATATTATATATATATATATATATATATATATATATATATATATATAATTTGGTAATGAATTGGAGAGGACTATGTCTTCTTGAAATTTAAAAATTTGGGGAGGTATATAACAAAATTTATATCAGTACCAAATTTACAGTTTCAGCAATGTAGGTATGTACCAATATTTCTTGATAATTATAAGTCCATAATTTAAAGAAATTTAAACACTTTGTAAAATTTGCAGGATAAGATTAAATAGGGCATTACAAAGAGTATAAGTGCAACTTGAGAAAAACAAAGCAAAGTACAAAGCAAGGCATGACAAACATCAAGTTGATCATGATTTCTACGTGGAAGATCAAGTTGGGTTGTATATCAATAAGAAAATACTTCAAGGTGAAGATAGTATGAGTCTCCAATAATTGATTATCGTGAAGAGAATGTTCAAATTCCATCTATTGAATATTTTTCTCTTGAATATTTAGATGAGTTGCAAGAAGACTCAATTCTTGACAAGAGAATCAGGACTTCTTGTAGAGGTAATGTGGAGCATCTTCAAGTAGGAATGAAATGCACCAATTCAAATAAAGCAAGATGGATTGAGATTGGGAAAGTGAAGGAGTTGTATCTTCAAAAATAAAAGTGCTCGGAATCGCCTGAAACCAATGCCAAATCGTAGGTCTCATCATTTTGATTCCAATGAGGCTTGAATCACCTCAATCTGACACCATATGCTAAAGTTATCGTGTTTTGATTTTTTTTCCAAACAACAAAAAAGTCAACTTGTAGGGTTGACTGGGTTGCTAACTAGGCAGGTTGTAGAACTGACGTCATGTTGATGTCAACATGTTGACTGGGACGTACAATGGACATGTGGACCAATACGAGCTTGACAAGTGGCAAAACCATATAGGTTGAGGTGTCAGAATTTTATTAGTCATTTGCTTTTAAAGTGGGCCAATGAGGAGGCACCACGTGGCCCAATGGGAAGGTGCCATGTGGCCCTTGATTTGCATGCAAAGTTTTGTTAGGTCGACTGAGCGATTTGATGGGGGTTGATCCTGCGACCTTTGATGAACAAACCAATTGTTACACCATTCAGTTGTGAATTAATCGTATAGTGACGGTGTTCCATTTATTGTCAAACAAAATCGGTGTTTGGGGGGAGGGGCGGGGCACGTGGCCTCAACCCTAGGTTCTGTACATATGACGTGACTAAGAGCCAAGCCAATGGGGGCGAGCAGTTAGCCTGACCTCTATTTCTATCTACTAGCATATGACCATAGTGAAGAGGAGCCAATAGCAGCGGGGTCGGGTGATTAGCCTCGACCCCTCGTCCCATCCTAAACCATATGACCTAGCCCCTGGTTTTCTTCACTGACTGAGTTTAAACCAACGCGTGTGGAAAATTTGAATTCAAATTTTGGGCAGGAAGCCCAAGCCCCCACCCCTAGTTCCATTACGTGCCATACAACCAACACCCAAAGTGGAGGGTGCTAAGGCCGAAGGAGCAGTGACATGGCCCATTCCCTGGCTATATGAATCCATGTGACCGCATTTAGGGGCTAACTTGGTCATTTTCCAGTCTTTTTGAGCCCAAGAAGAGCCTACACAAGGTTTTTTAGATGTTCTGAACACAATGGAAATATTATTTTTGTGATTTGAGCAATGTTCTTTGGACAATTTGCAGAGCAAGTCCTTTTGTGTTGCAGGTAGAGACTATGTTTGGCTTTTTGAGGTCATACAAAGACCTTCTTTTTTTATCATGGAAAGAGCCTAGCTAGGGGTTTTTCAGCATTCCGAACGAATTTGCAGCATCTATTTCTTCAGTAGAGCAACTATTTTTAGTCTATTCTCAAATTTTTGTGAGAAAAGACCATTTCAACACTTCATTATGAAGTAGTTGAATTTTGTGCTTTTGATCTCATAATGAATACAAGGACCCGTTGCCATATTCAGTGAGAGAACCCTTTTTCTTATGTGTTGAGTCAACTTATGAGTGAGAGTTTTATGAAGGAGAACATTTATTTGTAGGAGAAACAAGTGCCACACTAGAAGGAGGTTTACTCTATGAGTCCAAGATTTGTAATGCACTCTTTTTGTTGTTGAGATCAATAAAGCGACCTAGCCATTGGAGTAGGGCCAAAAGACGTAGCCTAGGAGGGGTGAACTCCATTATCACATGGTTGTTCTCTTCTTCATTTTCATCATGTTGGGTTTCCTGTGATTTTGTTTCATCTTTAATTTCATTGAAAACTTAACTATTCATCTTTGAATAAGTTACAATCTAAGTGACCATTTAAAGAGCCAAATTTATTCAACTTGCAAAATGTCAGAGGATGATCAATTTTCAGATTACAAGTAAGGGGGCTTTGCAAATTGATTGTAAATTTCCTAGTGTTGTTTTTAAAGAGCTTCATTGAGCTTCAATTGTATAGTGCTTACATCAAGGTTGGTAGTGTCAATGGGTTGGTATTACCTCTGATTTTAATCATGTTATGTATGTCAAAAGTTTGATAGTGGGGTTGGATTAATCTTGTGATTTTGTTACTTAGGTCTTGTCTAGGAATTCATTCGACTTCATTATTTTGTTGAGCTTGGATCAATTACCTTATAATGACAAATGAAGTTGTAGAATATTGTCTTCCTCTGATGGTGATGATTAATATTAATAACATCAATTTTCAATATCACTTGAAATCTTGAGCCTTGATACCAATGATAATGCTATCAACCACAAGTAGTTTGCTTGCTTAAACACTAATACTAGTGATTAAACATTAGGTAGCGAAAGGGTGATAAGTTTCCTCAACTACGTTGTAGTCCATAGTAATGAATTGTTGGCTCACGGGGTTATTGGTTGTGTTACATCAAAACAAAATTTGGTTGTGATGATATAGTACTTGTGTCAACTATTTATAATATGGTTGTGGAAGCTTAACAATTGTCATGTAAGGAATGATACTTACAATTGCAAGAGTAAATCATACACATAATAGAGAGTGCCTTGCATGAAAAACACTTAAAAATATAAACTAATAGATGCTATAACTTATCTATGTGACTATAAGTTTAATCATGAAGTAATAAACCATTAGGTATCGATAAAACATTCATATGTTAAAATGTAAAGACCAAATGGCACAAGGGATTACTCAATCTATATAATAGTCTATTATTGTTACAAGAGCTAGTATAAAATCGAGACAAAAGTTGTAACATTCACTATATACTCTAGTTTTGTATGGAATACCATATACTCTAGTTTTGTATGGAATACCATTGTGGAGCTTGATCTTGCAAAGTTATAAAGAAAATTTGCTAATAGTTACTTAAAGCTATCAAAAACCTTTTAAAAGAGTACATGGTACATATTTATACATGCATTTAGGTGGTTTACTGATAATTGAGATGGGCCTCAATAGTAAGCCTTAGGTAAGTGGATAAGGATGAATATTTTCTTATTCCTTGAAATCAAATTCTCTTTGGTGTGTATCGAGTCAATCAATTTTGGTAGTTAACTTTGATAACTGAATTGTCCACTGTGACTCCCCTAAGCTATGGTATGGCGTTGAGGTGGTATGCAAAGTTGTTGATGATGTGGCACATTGAGTTATTTGTTGCACTAATGCTAGAAAGATATAGTATTGACATTTAAAGATTGATACATTGACATTGATCATACAAAAGAAGTTGTGCACTAAAAAATGTTTAACAAAACACTTTTTTGATGCATTGAGACTTAGCAAGGGTCCAACATAAATCAAAATTACAAAACATGAAAACCCTTCTAATCAATTGATGCAAGAAACTTTAAGACCTTTTAACAAAAGGTTGGTGATAAAAACCTATCGAAACCTTTAGGTGATAAAAACCTATAAAAACCTTTATGGTTTTTATAACCCATGAGGTGTAGACTAGTTGGTTTACATGGGGTTTAGTCCCCACCAGGTCATAGGTTCAAACCTCATGGGGAGGGGTTGAGGAGTGGAAGCCACTTTGGGGGAATTAAACTTCTCAAGGGGCGTCCAGGTTTGACCAAAGCCTCGCACAATCCTGGTGATAAGCATCCCATTATGGGTAGATTGGTCTTCTTCCAACTAGTAAGCAAAATGGCCCCGACCTATGCTCTCCCTAGTTACAAAAAGAAGAAGAAGTTTGTCATCAAAATTTTAACTATTTTTCTTTTTAAATTAATATTGTATATAAACTCTATTAAACTTGATTAATATTTATAATTTAAGGTTTTACTTGATCCATATTTGGGAAAACTCAATGGACAACATGCTAAACCAAATAAGTTAAATAAATATAGCAAATAAAGAAAAGGAAAAAATAAAATTATAAACTTGAAACACAAACCTTGAAACAAATAATGTTGATTCTATTCAAAACCATTTTTTTTACCATGTTATGGGTAACTCGTTGGAGCAATCTCGGTAAGGCCTAAGATCAAACCTAACGACTGCCATTGTAAGACCAAGAGTATATCTAACGACTTGTACCCCAAATATACCAAGAATTTATGACTTAGCAAGAGTTGAGATTCCATGAGGGTGGGGAAGCCGACTCCTTGAGCCTTATCACAATGAACCAAAGACATCCCCTTGTGAAATTTGAAACTAGATAAAGAGAATAATATCCCATTGTGCCAACCACTTAATTCTCCCAAAAAAAACTTATTTAAAACTAAATCTAACAATAATAATAACAATATTCATAAAAATATACATATTCATATTCTATTTTAACACAAAACAAAAAATTACCAATAATCAAGCATCAAAGAGGATAAACAAAACAAAAGATTACCAATAATCAAGCATCAAAAAGGATAAACAATGATCAAATTATTATAATTATAAATTTCTCAAACAAATTCCATTTCGAGTGTTCAACACTAGGTTGGAAAGCTATTTACAAGCTATATAGAGCAAACTAGAGCTTGGTCCCTTTTTGACCATACATGACCTCAAAATATATTGAGAAAAAACTAAATAAATACATGAAAGTTTGGTTTGAAATTCCCCAAATTTCCTTGAATGATTTATAACCATACATAAATATCATAAATCAAGAATTCACTATGCCTGAAAACCCTTAAAGAAAACCTTTTGAGCCCCCTTATACCATTAAAAGGCAAAATATGATGAAACCTTCCTTCCCCGCCTTATCCTAAGGTTGGGAGCCAATGTGCGCCTTCTTTTATATAAATCTGTCAAAACCTGCTTTTCCTAAAGTTTTGCCCCCATATGCCTTGTATAAAAATTTGCATGGAAAACCTTTGTTTTTGCCGTTCCTAATGTTGTCGAGCAAATATGAGTTTATTAAAGAAAATTATCCAAAACTATTGAAAATCATTCATAAAGTGGAGGGTCCCGCCGGGCGTAATTGCCGAGAAATAATATTTTATAACCCACCCACTGACTGTTATCCTCCGTGCAGCTGATCGACCCGATGACCGTCCGATCGCGGCCTTGCCAGATCTACGGCCAATAGCAATTTCGGAGGGGCCCGACGTCTGACCTTTAAGAAAGGTTGACTTTATTTGCCGTGCAGGTTCCTCGCCCGACAGCCCTCCGATCGCGCGCCCGCAGATCAACGGCTCTCATGGATTTCGGAAGGCCCCCGACGTACGACAGATACCTTCCGATATCTGTCAGATGCCTACGTCACGCGGGGACACGCGTCACTCCTAAACTTCGTCGGAGCCCCCTCTGACAGATTCCTTACCGTGCAGGAGGGGACCCGATATGGCGACACCTGTCCTCCCACGTCCCCGCCCTGCTGTTACCCACGTCAATGCCACAACCGTGCACTCCGGCCTCCATTCGCCCACCTGGCCACCACCTCATCGCCCCCGTGGACCGGTCTCAGGCCGCCACGTCACCCGATGACGTCCTGCTGACGTCATCCGACCCGGACCCACATGCTGACGTCATGCTGACGTCACTCAAAAAGCGCGCCAATAAAGCAAAAAGGCCATATTTTCACAATTTTTCGCGTTTTTTCATTATTTTGTAAAAAGAACCTCTGCGCTGTCTGCATGCATATCACGACGAACAGTCTACCAGCCAACTCCAGACCATCCAGAGAAGCTCAAACCGCCAACCCAACTGCTATTTCGTCTCGAGAAACTGGTTAAACAGGTATTTGCCCGTGTACCTCCTCACAAACTGGTTTTTTCACAGTTAATTGTAAAATACACCTGAACACGGCAAAATACTAAAATTTCACCAGAAAACCAAGTATATCCTGCTTCCCCTGGAGAATTAGAGGTCGAATTTCATTGGCAAAACTATTTTGCACTTCAATTTTAGTGAAAACCCTTCTCTGTTCGCGCAATCGTGAACTCATAACCTGCTCCTAAATTGTCAAAGGAGGTCTGCTAAATTGTATAAGAAGCCTTCTCAGAAAGCCCAGCACTGTTCTATTCTGTTATAAATTAATCCTGTTACTCTCTGTCTCTCTGAATTCAACTTTCTCAGGTAGCACGTTTATCAATTGTCAAAGAAACATTTAAACAAACATGGATACCCCCTCGGCATCAGTAGCCCTCAATGTTACTCCCTTGAATGCTCCCCAGAGAGAGCTAGTCTGGCAAGATTTGGCAGACCTAGATTACCAAATCTCAGAGGACAGCCCATCCAAATGTACGTTTCACATTCATTTACTAAATGAGCTCAGGGCTAAGCACAGAGATGGAA
>APFE031378384.1:0-10773 GCA_000404065.3 Pinus taeda
TTTTAATTTTTTGAATCAAATAAAATGATGAAGTTTATTTTGTCCCCTTTTTTTGTCTCTCTCTCTCTTTTTTTTTTAACATAACAATTCTTTTTCTGATCCTCCAGATCACACAAAGTGCAGGAGGAGAGCATACTCAAGATTTTTTTTGTTAGATGTAAGAAATAAGGTCTCCTAATTACACTTCCCTGACAACGGTGCCAAAATGTCTAGTAAATTTAGTTTCCTAAATTGCTCTATATAAATTATCAATCCGAGTATCGTAAATTAATGAAGTGTGGTGCACCATAGGTGCTTAGTTAACCCTTTTTCTTACTTCGTTGTTTTATAGTTTATATTGTTTTTGGGGTTTTGTTTCTTATGTTAGAATATACTTTTTAAAGAAAAGAGAAAATAAAACAAATCAAAACTTTGAACAGTTAGATTAATATAAGCCGGCAAAATATCTAAGCTAAGAAAGAAAGAAAGAAAAACAAATCAAGTCCCATTCATAACTTCACATATTGCCAATTTCGTTCTTAAGGAACTAAAAAGACTCAATGAGACATGAAATTATGTAATGGGTATCCTACTAAGCAAAAATCAAAGCCAATTACTTCATCTATAATCACAATATTTCGACAATTAACTTCTAAAATGGGGTTAAGCTAAAGGCTCTGAAATATCATCATATAGCATGAAAGAAATGACATATAAACTATTTAATTGCACACTAATGAAAAGTAAAGCCAATCATCTCACCTATAATCACAATATTTCGCCAATTAACTTCTAAAACGGGGTTAAGTTAAAGGCTCCAAAAATATCATCATTTAGCATGAGACAAATGACATTTAAACTATTTAATTGCACACTAAGGAAAAGCAAAGCTAATCATCTCACCTATAATCACAATGTTTCGCCAATTTCGTCAACAACTACTTGCAAATTAGTTATCAACTAAAGTCTCCGGAAATCATCATCATATAGCATGAGATAATGACATTAAACTATCTAACTTTCCCATCCATAATCATAATGTTTCGCCAATTTCGCCAACAACTACTTGCAAATTAGTTATCAACTAAAGGCTCCAGAAATCATCATCATATAGCATGAGAGAATGATCTAATAAGCAAATACAAGAACATGTAAAGAAAAAATAATCTACAATCAACTAGTTGAACCCACTTACATGAATTAAAATTGCATGAATGGAAACTCTAATCTATCAAACTTGAAAGCAATCAAATGACATACTTGAATGAAATCAAAGCAAAACTACAAAACAAAATCTACTCTACCTTACATCCTAATGTACTCCATGATACTACTTCACATCTCCTTCCATGTTGAGAACATCAAATCTTTATTTGAATTCTTCAAAATTAAAAAGTACAACAAAGCTCTCCAAAGCTTTCCAAAGCCATCAAAGAAGAACTACAAGCTCCAAGCTAAAGAGCTACCAAAAAGATACAAGCTTAAGAACTAAAAATCTAAGCTCCCAAGTAAAGGAGAGAGATCTACTATTTATACAAAAAGATGAGAAGCCATCTCATTAATGAGAGTCCATGAATCTCTCCCTCTACCTCTAGAGTCCTAATCAAAATAGGAACTGATAAGACACATGTCTTCTTAGAGTTTCAATATAATTAGGAGATGTGACACATGTCCCCGTGATCCCATTATTCTCTCCACTCAAATTCGAATTTGGCCTTAGAGTGCCACATATAGGTCTTCTAGAAGCCTCCTTTTGACCCTACACATGTCAACAATCTCAAACTCATTTGTTAGGTATAAGCATGTGCACATTATTTTCTAATTTTAACCACAAATTCACTTAAAAAGGCTAAGAATTAATAAAGTTTGGAAAAACATAAATGTGGCCCAATGATAATGAAAGTGGGATGAATGTAATGACATAGTAGTGAAATGGAGGTGATATAATGGACATAATAGTGAAAGTGTAATGGAAATGAATGACATTTTCGAGACCCAACAATCTCCCGTAGATTGTTACAGGATCACTTGTTCAACAACAACAACATCAATAGATCACTTTCAAAAACATCAAAATAACCTCCATTATCATAAGAAGATAAGACATTAGGTATGAGGATCTGCTAACCTCACCCCTTGAACTCATTCAAAGCATTATAAAATGTTGAAAGTACAAAAATCAAGTGGATTTATAACCAAATTGGACTAGCAGGGGTCTCAGCCAAATAGGGCAGGAAACTCCACTTTTTATAAAATTTCTCCACATGTGTGAGGAAAAATAAGACAAAAATAGAGGATATTTTGAAAATAATTCATTGTCACTTATTTATGGTAAGGTGAAGTGGAGTACTAGTGCACTGAAGTATAACAAGAAGTAGGAAGGGAACATCTCAACCACTGCGCATTGAGCTTTCTCTCACCACCCATTAACACTACCTCCACTTCATCGCATGATCAACTTCAAGTTTTCCACCTAACCCCACTCCACATTCTAAATGCAATTAGTGTTAAATATCCTCAACAAAGACTGCCTACTATAGGGGGACATTACAATTATCAGGTTCAAATTCTATCTACTACATGAAGCAACTTGTGGCATGCTATAGGATATAGAGGGTTCTACTACAAGATCCTAAATTTCACCCAAGATGCTCACAGAGGCGTCGAACAAGATGGAAAACGAAATTATCCCAAGGAAAATGTAAGTAAAACCCCCTTTTTCACATTTGAAACAAGAATGAATGTCAAGCTCCTCTAATTTATCAATTAAGGGTCTCAGTTAAACAAAGGGGTAGTTAAATAATTTTGTTGTCTTTAAAAGTTCAAAAGTTCAAAATGATTTATAACATGAAGCGATAAGTTACATGGGGTGATAAGTTGCCCTTAATTTTTTTTTGAAGTTTGTGCATTTCTCTTAGCTACAAGATCCCCTACTTCCATAGGAAAATCATAATTCTTGTAGTATTACAAAACCAACATTGCTTTGCAAAAAAGAAAGTGACCAAACTTGTGAGAGTTGTGCCATACAATGGGAGGGGGATTCAATAGGATAGAACCCACAAATTCCACTTGGATTCATTAGAATCATGGGGTCAAGGCTATCTTAGAAAACTATCATTGGCTAGGGTTTTCTAAGAAAATAACAAGTTATGATGATGAAATTACCCTAGAATTTTCTTTAAACCTACAACACCCTGAGGGCCATGAAGTAGCCATTGCAATCAAAGGGTTGATCATATACATTGATGAAGACTTTATCAACAAAAGCACTACCCTTCCAAAAGGGTTGATCATATACATTGATGAAGACTTTATCAACAAAAGCACTACCCTTCCAAAGGGAATTAAATGGAGTAAAGAGGAGAGACATGAATCCATTAGTGCAAAAGGAGGAATATCCTCCCTGATGAGAAATCAGATGAAGACAAAATGGGATCATAAGGGAAATCCTACCACACCCCTAAGATGAAATAACATATCATATCCTTAAATATATTTCTTGTAAAGGAAGATTAATCATAGTATATGCTTATCAATCTAGGCTCCTTTATGAACTAATATTCCAAACTAACCTGCTTATTCATAAGAGGCTTAGTATGCCACATTTTCTCCTCCAATATATGAAAGAGATTAGCACAAAAGGGAAAGAGGGAAAAGAAATTTATCTGGCCCATCATGGCCTAATCAGATTGATAGTCATGGATGCACTAGAACATCTCTAGTACCCTATCCCTTAGGAAAACTTTGTTGGCATGAATGGAAATGCCTTATTAGAGGCCCATGCTAAATTAGAAGAGCCACATATAGAGTTAGTTGAGTTGGAATTGACTGAGAAAAAGTTGGAAGAACCCCAAGTTGAATTGAAAACCCCACAAACATAGTTTCAAACAAAGATAAGAGAGCCTAAAGAAGGATCAACAGAGCCTTAGGAAAAAATTGAGAAATTGTAAAGGAGGCCAACTAAAAAGAGGAAGAAAGGGGTAGTAGAAATCCTTATATCAATGAAAGGAGGGGAAGAAATTTTGGAGGAAGAAAAAGAAAATTCTGCTACATTGGAAGCACTAGGCACTCCAACAAAGCCAAAGGAAAGTAAACCTACTCAACCTCCTACTTAATTTAGAAGAAGAAAAAGTACCAAAGTGTGGTATAGTGGCAAACTAAGGCTTCCATCTCCCACTCCTACAACCATTGAAGAAACCCCTAGCCTTGAAAAAAAAGGGCCTCAGAATATAGAAGGGAAAAAACTAATGACAGTAGTGGTACAAACAACAATAACACCAACAACTCCCGAGGAAATGAAATTTAAAATAAAACTAGAAGGACAAAGTTCTTAGCAATAGGAGAAACCTATAGACTACAGGAACAAATTGCATTACTACAAGAACAAACATCAGAGCTAAAAAGAAAAAACATCAAAGCTATAGGAGGATGAAAAAATAATAAATCAACTAGCTCCAAGAGGATCTACTTCCTTCTATTCTTAGATTGAGGCAAGAAAAATGATCCCTATGCACTGAGCGCCACAATTATTCCTTGAAGTCGAGCAAGAGAAGGATAAGATTCACAGATGGAAGCAAATTGCACAATCCAAGGGAGTTGCTGTTATTGGAAAAATGGAAGATGAAATGAAGAATATGAGAGAGGAAATAACATTCCTTAGATTTGATGAAGCAAATAGAAGGGATCGTCTAGAAAGAGAAAACATGAAGCTAAGGGCCTAATTTCAATAAACACAAAGGTTTCTTCAAGATAAGGGAACTTAGGTTGCAACCCTTGAAACAAATTTGGGCACCATGGCACATCTTTCCTTAGAATTACTAAATTGCAAGAGACCATAAAAAACCTACTCCTTATTCCTAAAGGAGCACTGGTTCCAATTTCAAATTAAAAAGCTTGCACATAGAGGATATCTCCCTATACAAGATATTAAGGAATTCACTGACTTTTCCCTTCAATGCAGTATATAAGATAAGCCCAAGGTTCTTGGATTCTAGATTCACAAACATGTGATTACAGATATGACCATATGGGACTCAAATCCATATTTGGGTGATGCACAACTAATGGCCCTATCATCTTGGCTAAGGCATGAAGAGGTCATGGATGAAGAAGTGAAAATAACAATGGATGTAACGCTGAAGGAACCACTTTGGATTAGACTTGAACACCCCAATCCATTTATCCCCACTTCCAACCATGCACTCCTAGTAAAGGGTCCTAAAGTGGTGGAAGTATACAAATAGAGGAAAGTGGAGGCCATCCTCTACTTCGAGGATATCTTTAGGTTATTGGGGTAAGATATCTCACATACTTTCTAGAGGAGATGGAAAACACTACCTTAAAGTATGAAGATCATATAGTATTATTCCCCTGACAAGTTGCAAGTTACACTAGCCAAAACCCCTTTGTATAAGAGGATCATTCAAAGACTTTAGATCCAATTGATTGGAATCAAGTTCAATCCACCCTTGACGCTAGGTATTCAATAGCATTAGAGTCAAGATGAAGAGTAAAGGGAGTGGTAGGACAATGAGGAAAACGTAGGTTTCTATCTAGCAAGAATGACCACCTCTAACACAACATGGGATATTAAATAGGTCATCAGGAAAATGAATGAGTAAAAACATAGGAAGGAGGAAGAATAGGTTGCTCAGAGGATGAGGAATATTTTCAGTAGGGGGTATTATGGGCCTCCCAATCAGGTAAAATAAAAGGCCCATATAACCTTTCCTACGCACATAAAGGTTATACTAAACCTTCCCTTTTGCACTTAATAACATTTTTTTAGCTTAAATGAGTTCTTAGGAAGGTTAAAGAGATTTATAACGTTTTATGTGCCTATTGTAACTATAATGTATGATATTGAGAAGACATGGAGAAAATCATAAGGATATACAATCATAGAGATTCATGAGACCTATCCCTTGCTACATGAAGATCAAGCTTGGATGGCATGGAGCACTAAATACTACTCCTTGCAGTTGTGAGGCCACTCAAGGAGCATCATCCTAATTTTTTGGATTTTTGGAAGTAAAACAATCCTCCTTTCAAGGAGGATACCCCTCGTACATTTTGTATAAATAGAGGGATCAAGTAGCCATTAAGAAACTTTTTGGAGTTAGTGGAAGCAATAGAAGCATAGCGGTAGAGAGGTCTAGGAGTTTTAGTTCTGTAACTTTTTATGTACAGTAATTTTTTTATTAATGAAAGACAACTTTGGTTCTTAGACCTTTTCTCCTTTAGGGATCTGAGATTCCTTGGTTAGGTCCCACCCAAGGTGCTCAATACCCCTTTTGTATCATTATTATTTATGCACTTTTCCATTTATGCAATTTATTTTTGAGTATTGTTTTCGTGCAGGGTTAATTAGCTTACTTGTAAACAATATTTTCTTGCACAATATTTGAGAACTAGATGGTAGCTTTGGAAATGATTATAGCATTTAGTTAGCATCTCTTTTCATGCATCTAAGTTCACTTTAGTTGCTAATATTTATTTATTTTCCATCATTGTTGTTTTGTTGTGATTGCATAGTCCCATGCTTTTGCAGAGCTACATGAGATTCTACAAAGACCCATTTGCTAAATAAATACTTATACTGTTGACATGATGACATGGAAATTTGTTGTTTATTATTTATTAGCCTTCATTAACCTCCATTTGCTTTCAAACCACATTCTTACAACATTTCACTGTTTTTTAGACTGTCTCCTCTAGCAAAATAGGGACTCTTGTAGCAATTTGCACTTTGCTTCTGAAACTCATCTGAACTTGCATCAAAATTATTATTAATATTCTTTGACGTGTTACAACATCCCTAGAACCCTCAAGATACTTAGAAACAAAGAGACCAAGTAGATTCCTTGATCTAGTTTGTTGTAGAAATTGTCTTTTTTTTTTTTTTTTTTTTTTTTTTTTTTTTATAGGATTAGGGTTTTATGTTTACATGTTTTATTTAAGTTGTGAGTTTTATTTCTTTGTACAAGAGAACATATATGCCTTATTTTATAATAGTAAATATGGTTTTCCTCCTTTTATTGATATTAACAATGGTTTGTTTATTTCCTTTCATTTTCTGCAATTTTGAATTTTTTCTTGTAGCATAGAACAATTAGAATGGTATCTTAGTGACTAGATCTTATCTAAGTGTTTTCACCCATATAAAAGTCAACAAAGGAAAATGATAAGTACATATTTCACACATAATTTTGACCATTCTTAAGTTTGTATGAATCTCGGGTTAATAATTAAAGCTGAGACCCTTGGGAGTTGAAACATTGTTGCTGCAATACTTAGGGTCATCACTTGACCTCACATTGACCATTTTGGTGGGACAACTCCCTCTCTTTGGGGATTATTGTACATATGGCACATCTACATTTGTATTTTATGTATTATATGACTTTTCCTCCTTATCTAGTTGGAAGAAAAGTGAAAATGAGATCTCTTAGGCTAGATATAAGGAGATTGAAAATATTATTTTAATAAGAGGGATGTTGAAGTCTCATCTAGAAAAGAATTTTCCCCTCACATCTATAGTTGTTATTGGCTATTAAAAATGAAAGTTTGTTAAATATCTACTTATTGAGTGTTGGCCTCAATTCTTGAAACTGTTTTATCTTGGTTTTTATTTTGGTGTATAAATATTGATTGTGAATGCTCAAGACTACTACAAGATAACAAGGTTGATCCATTGAAGGTTAGGATATCACTTGGAATGAATGAGAAACCATTACAATGTCTTGCTTCGATCCTGAAGCACAACCTGCACTTAAAACGTGTTCTCCTACTGACTGTCCTGCTATGGCCAACACTTAGCCACTTCAAGGCCCATCTAGCTCCTATTTCCTTGCACAATCTTAAAGGAAATTAGCTCATAAAAGATAGGATTTTTCTCCTATTTTCTTTTGTAATTCCCAAGCAATGATTCACCTGCTTAAGTTCCAAGCATGTACACTCAACTAATATACAATTGATAATTACAATGTTCCTTTTCCTCCACTCCATCTAGACAATTCAAATTCCATGCATGTCTAGGCTATTTTTAGCTGATTAACTAGTTTAACTAAGAGATCACTAAGTTAACAAGGGTTCTACTACTCAAATGACCTTCAACTTACTCAACTAGGGACTTGAGCTCAGTTACCTGAGTTCAATTGAAAATAACTGAACTAGATTGCTAAATTTTAGACCTGGACAATTTCATTGGAATGGGCGCTGAAGAGAGAGAGGGATTTCTCGCTATCAGAAGAAGATGGAGAAGGGAATCACACAACCCTCACATCTTAACACACGAAACACTTAGGAGATATAGATCCTGGAACACCAATTACCTGTCTTGCACGATTATGAATTTCTTTCAGGTGGCGTAAAAAGGTGAATTGGTGAAACTGCGGGTGTTGCTCTTACTAAGTCAATTAGGTCAATTGCCCGCCCATGCGGTTGGCTTTCGAACTGTGTATGGACCTGTCACTATAAGGTCTGAAACGTGCTTTGGATCTGCCTTTGCCTGGAACTAGATCTGCTTCTAGAATCGCATAAACTCAATCCGGATCAGCAATCACTACATGCACAACTCTACTTCTAGCCTATAACTCAAATTTATTGAGTTAACTAGTAGACAAGGCCATGCCACTCTTGGTAACTTCCATTCAAGTCTTCCTGCGGATGTGGAAAATCAAAGTACTAAATTTGACTAAGGCACAATTCAAATTTAGCCTTTCTTGCTACAATTTCTAACACTCCATATTAGCAAGAAAGGTATCTTGAACCACCCTTATCCTGCACCTATGGAATTCGAATTTTCCTCTTGACAATGCCTTTGTCAAGATATTTTCATCATGCTCCTCAGTTGGAATGCATTGTAGCATAATAATTCTCCTCTACACACAATACAACGAGTGATGGTATATGATATCAATGTGCTTAGACTTGTCATGAAATACTAGATTCTCAGAGAGTTTTATACAACTTTGATTATCACAATAAATCATTGTCGGATCCATCTCCTGCCTGAAAATACCTACAATTATTTTCCTCATCCATATGGCCTCACATGCTACTTGACTTGCAACCATGTGTTCAACCTCTGCTGAGCTGAGTGCCACAAACCTTTATTTCCTGCTATACCAGGAAATGTTGAATTTCCATGACGTTGGGTCTAGGTTAGAGTCTTAAAATCCTGACGCTACCAAACCAATAATATCAACCATAAACTACTTTGCACAATGGAAATATAACACATTAAATCACATATGCACAAAGATACACACTTTTTAACAAAATTGTACAATATTGTTCAATCACCAATCTTCATCATATTAAACCAAATCTGAATAATACAATAGTTTATGGTATACAAGATACAATGAAAAACTTTGTTGCAACTTCTATGTCATATCTTTTCCTGTCGGTCCTTTGCTTTCGTACTACTCACTAGATGCCCTTTAGTCCTTCAAAGGAAAAATCATTCAGACTCTAGGAGGGCTGCCACCTAACACTGATGCATGTCACTTCTATTGCATGTACGTGAGCTCATCAATCTACTCTCTAGGTTGGCCAATTCCCGAGATTCAATCAACGTTCTAGTAGCATCTTTCGTCCATCAAAGAGCTACTCATAAGGCTGCAAATTTCACCCAATATACAACTATCTTCATCACTTCAAGATTGCTAGTCTAGGGCTACTTTGAACATCCACCGACTGCCCTCCAACGATACAAAGATGCCCAATACTTCACTGTTGGTTTTTCTCCTAAGATGGACTCCTCACCTCCTCGAAAAGTCCTCCACATGGTACCAACAGGCTATAAGAACAAACTAATACAAATCTAGTCAATATCCTTGACCCAACACAAATTCAATTGCTGTAGCAAGTCTGTTTTGTTGTTGTCATCATGATGACTGGTTAGGGCACCAAACACTACTGTAACAACCCTCCAACAATCATCAAAACAACCTTTAAAATCTGCCGCCTCTCCTTGTATAGGTATTCTCCTCTTCGTCGAAGGTATAGGGCATAAGACAACCCTCAAATGTGCCTACACTACCCCTTGCTGTGGTGGTATGGCCTGCAGCCTACCACATAACACTCCTATAGGTTCACAATACCCTTCAGCAAGTTTCAGCCCACATAAAATAGCCCTGACAGACCTGCATTGTAGCTCCTTAAGGCCTCGACCTACCAGTAATCTCGCTTAACCTCCTCCAACAATTCTCAGACCCCTAAACTAGACCTAAAATATTCCTTGATCTACCTTTGGCCTTCCTGTAGGCATCCTCCTTATGATGCGGATAATTCAAAGCTCCCTAACCTCCGTCGAGTCCTTTACTATTGTGTGTGTTGCACAATTTTGGATGCCTTTAAGCCTTCTAATCACCTTGTAATTCTATCAACACAAGGGCTCCTCCAACATTGTAATTAGGGGCTTCAACCCTTTATCATATGTCAACTTTACACCAAGCCAACCTTGACACATATGTGGAAACTCCATAATTAACCTTCAAAAATTCATACCTCCACTTCTACAACTCAAAATTTAATGATTCTTGAAGCATTGGATTCTCCTTTTTTTTCTCTATCATCTCATGCCATCACATGTATAAATGTTCTCTCGAAAATGCCCAAAACACATTTAGGTGCAAAACCCCATACTTGGATTCTAAGCCCACAAGTGACCCTTGTAGCAATTTTCCCTCCAAAATAGGGGTAATTTTAGGGGCGAATAATCGCCCAAAGGCGAAATTTAAGACTTTTTATATTTTAATGGGGCGAATTTTTAATTAAAATAATATT
>APFE031378384.1:17437-72861 GCA_000404065.3 Pinus taeda
TCGCCTTCCATTTTTCCTATATACCATGGAGATTCGCCCATTTATTATATTTATAAATTTAGGGGGGGTTCTTAAAATTTTCCCTGCTCCAAAACCCAAACCCTAGGGCTTGGAGTACCTCCCAAGCTACACAAATCAACATGAAATAACTATAGAACCAACACTGAAGATAACACTTGAAGTACTTTTCCTGTTTTATGAACTCCTCTCCCAATCTACATCGGTAAAACCTTGGAGCTTCACTCCTTCTATCCTCCTGTACCATAACCCATTCTCGATTGTGCCTCAGAGGTACCTCAACACATGTTTTGTTTCCTTCCAATACAACTTGGTAGGCTTCACCATGGCTTGAATCAATTGATTAATTGCATATCATATGTCGGGTCTTGTGTTCACTAGACACATCAAGGATCCCACAAGATGTCTATAGATGGTAGCATCTATTGCCTCTACTGAAGAGGCACTCTCATTCCTCCATTTTGTAGCTAGAGGTGTGTCCATAGGTTTGCAGTTCTCCATGTGAAATCTATGAAGTATTTCAGAGACATACTTCCCTTGACTCACAAATAGCTCACCATCACCCTGCCATACTTCCAGCCCAAGGAAAAAATGCATTAATCTCATGTCCTTCATCTCAAATTCTCTCGCAAGGTCCTCCTTGCAAGGGTGGATCAATTGCTCATCCCCTGTAAGTATGAATTAATCAAAATAAAAAACCATGATAAGAAAGTTGCCATCTACAAGAATGCGATAGAGATTGGCATCTGCTTCACTTTTAGCGAGGTCCAATCCACTGAGATATGTGTTGATCCGAGTGTACCATGCTTATGGCGTGCATTTGAGAACATACAAGGCTCTCTTGAGTGTACACACATGTATCTCCTTGTCATATGTCTCAAATCCCTCTGCCTGCTCTTTGTAAATTTCTTCTTCAAAAACACCATTGAGAAAGGCAATATTCACACCCATTTGATGGATCTTCCAACCCATATGCTCAGTTAATGCTAGAATGGTTATGATTGAGGAATATCTTGCCACTGGTGCAAATGTTTCCTCATAGTCCACTCCCTTTACCTAAGAGAAGCCTTTCGCCACAAATATGACCTTGTACTTCTCGATGCCCCCATCAGCTGCATGCTTCACTTTGTAAATCCATCTGGAGCCAACCATTGATTTGTTCTCTAGTCTTGATACCACCTCCCATACACTGACTTGTTCTCTGGTCTCGACACCACCTGCCTACACTGAGATGTAGGAGCTCCCACATGCTCCCATGCATCATGTACCAATCTATCAACTTCTTTAGTTCTTTGCCTCCCCTCTTTGGAAAATTCTGGTTGAGTGGGTGCCTCCACTCAACCTCCTATATGCTCTTCCACTTGTGGCTTATCGACAACATCCCAAAGCTCTGCATGAGGCTCCTCCTTCAGAGCTAGAAGCTCCTCCTCTAGTAGGATACTCAGATCCCACTCTAGAGAGAATCTCGTAGCCTTCTCCTCATCAAATTTGACATATCGCCTCACTACTGTCACCTTGAGTGAGGGAAAATACATGCAATAATTATGTGGTCTCTCTGTGTATCCTACAAAGAATCCCATCTCAATTGTAGTCTCAAGTTTCTTCCTTCTATCCTTGGAGACATGACAAAACACAATAGCTCCAAAAATTCTAAAATGAGATACATTTGACTTCCTCCCAGAGAAAGCTTCTTCGAGTGTGTTCACGTCAAGTATTCTATGAGGGATCTTGTTCTACAAATAAATTGTGGTGTTACATGCTTATGCCCATTGGTGTAATAGTAGTCCTTGATCATGCAAGATGGCTCTTACTTATCCCACTATGATTTTGTTCTTCCTTTCAACCACCCTTTTTTTGTGGGTTATGGGGTTTTATCAGTTCTCTTCTAATACCCTCTTTGGCACAAATGTCCTTGAAGGTGGTAGAAACAAATTCTCCTCTGTTGTCACTTCTCAAGGCCTTTAATTTATGACAAGTCTCCTTTCCAACCAGTGCTTTGAATTAAACAAATTTTGAGAAAACTTCATCCTTATTCCTCATGAAGAAGATCCAACATTTTCTAGAAAAGTCATCAACAAAATTCACATAATACCTATGTTTTGCTGTAGAGGAAATAGAAAATGGTCTGCATACATCAGAGTGGACTCACTCCAAGATTGCTCCAGATTTGCTAGCTCGGTCCTGGAAGGTGTATTTGACATATTTCCCCAATGTGCATCCCTTGTAGAGATCATGTTGGTCAAGGGTGAATTTCGAGAGATAGATGGTAATCTACTGCATAATTTGTAAGGCTCCATGGTGAAAGGGCCCCATGCATTTGTGCTGGGTTTCTCCCCCATCTTGACTCTGAACTTCTCCTCCCTTGCTATTCAATGTAGCGCAAGATTCCACCTCAAATTTGTAGGAGATTCTTCACTCAAACTCCAATCTATTTCACATGCCCGTAGCTACATGTCTCAGAAAGGATTTCCCTTTACTGAAAACAACATCATAGCCATGATCCTCCAATAAAACTACAAAGATTAGGTTCTTCTTCAACTTAGGTACATACATGACATCTTTCATATGAAGATGGGAGATCAATTCCCTCTTAAATGTTACGGTACCAATTCCTTTGGTACTATAGATCTATATGCCTAAGTTCTATATGCAACTAGAGATCCTTCTCCTCTGGGCTACTGAAGAATTATTTCCACCCCTTCATATGGAGCAAGAAACCTGAATCTAGATACGACACACTCCCCATTACAATGCTCACCATACATGAAATCAGGGTGAAGTCTAATTCAAATTGTGAGGCAAATGCTTCACCTCCTTCTCCTCCTGAAGGGTTCTTGTTAGAGTTCTTGTGCAAACACTTTATTGAATAATGCCCAAATTCACGGCAGTGAAAACATTTTATCTTTCTTAAGTCCTTCTTCTTGCCAATTTTCTAGCTGGTCTCTGGTTTTCTTTAGGCATTATTTCCCTTACCTTTCATACACTTCCCAACCAAGGAAAAAATATCCTCCTCAGATTTGGATGGTACTCCATCTCTAGTGTTCCACTGAATTTCTTCCTACACCATATCAAACCAAAGTATCTCCCAATTTGGAAATTTATCCCTTCCATTTACAGAGTCCTGATAACTATGCCAGGGTTTTGGAAGGCCTAGGAGAGCTAGACTCATTAGTTATGAAGAGGAATATTTTCTCCAACTCCTCTAAGCTCATCTCAACACTGAGTGAACTTGGAAAGGTAATGTGGAATGGTTTATCCTTTCTGCGGGCAGATGTTTCTGAGCTTGTCCCTCAATGCCAATTTCCTAGCATCACCACCATTTTCAAATATCTTAGTGAGGGTCTTCCACATAGAAAATGGAGTCTCTTTTCCATGTAAATTCAAGACTATTTGGTCTCTCACACCCTAAAGGATGATCCTCCTTGATTTTGCAGTATCCTTTGTCCACTGGATAACTGTTGTGCATCCAATATTATTGGATTTTGAATGTTAGTTTTGGTGTACTCCAACACACCATTATCATCAAGCACGACTTCCATCCTGTACCTCCAGTCTATGAAATTCGAGGTTCCCTCAAGGGCATACTCCAATCTCAATTCGTTGAAAGACACTTTCCCACATGGAAGGAAAGTTGCTTCACTAAATCTGCAAATCGAAATCTCTGAAGAAGAATCTCTATTGACTAGTTTCTAGTGTGATTTCTTCTCTGATACCATATATAAATTAATATAAATTTGCTACAATCAATGAAATCAAGAGATTACAAATTTCCTCTACTATTTTGCAGAATGGAAACCACAATTTAGAAACACATGCAATGACATGAAACCATTAAAACCACAAGAACACAACGATTTACAGGGGAACCCAATTGGGAAAAACCACTCCTCTGCTTTTTCATTAATCAAATGGGAACGTGAAACTATTACAATGTCTTGCTTTGATCTTGAAGCACAACCTACACTATAATCCTATTCTCCTGCTCATTGTCTTGCTCTAGCCAACACTTAGCCAATTCAAGGCCCCAACTCGCTCCTATTTCCTTGCCCAATCTTAGAGGAAATCAACTCCTACAATATAGGAATTTTCTCTTATTTTATTGCACAATTCCCAAGGAATGATTCACCTGCTTAACTTCCAAGCTTGTATGCTCAACTAGTATACAATTGATAATCACAATGTGCCTTTTCCTCCACTCCATATATGCAATTCAAATTCCATACATGTCTAGGCTATTTTTAGTTGATTGACTAGTTTAAGTGAGAGATCATGGAGTTAACAACAATTCTACTGCTCAACTGACCTTCAATTGACTCAACTAGGGACTTGAGCCCAATTAACTGAGTTCAACTAAGAATAACTGAACTAGATAGCTAAATTTTAGCAATCACTACATGCAAAACTCTACTTCTAGCTTATAAATCAAATTTATTGAGTTAACTAGTAGACAAGACCATGCCACTCTAGCTAATAGCCATACAAGTCATCCTGCTGATGTAGAAAATAAAATTACTAAATTTGATTAAGGCACAAGTCAAATTATCCTTTCTTGCTACAATTTCTAACAAATGTAATTGATTAGAACCTAAAAAAACATCATATAAGGTTAATTGGCATTAAAAAAATTTCATCTCTTGTTATCCTAATTAGCTTACAATGGTTTCTTTTCATATTTACTTCTTCTAAATGTTGTTATTTTTAGATGTTAATCAAACTATTGCAAATATGAGTTTTTCTTTCTTCCGTATTTTTATAAATCAAATCTTCCATTTAATCCACTAGCTTCTGACTCATAATACATTTAAGTGGATGGTTCTAATTTATGTTATTTACCTTGAAGTATTAGAACAAAGCCTTGAATCAATGATTCATTGGAATACTTATATTTACAACTGCTATGTATATTTTGAGGGATTAATCTATTGAATTAAATATTTTCTCTAGTTAATTAAGATTTTCTTGAATAGATTAGGAACACACTCCTTAACCTTAAAGAGCTTTCCAAAAGTGAAGAGGAAGTTGTGTTGAGGTGGTAGTGACACAATTCCCATCCATTACACCAAGGTGGCATGTGTGGTTGGGCTCTCGAATTGGATGCTAGTCTAGGAATAATAGGTGCAAGATTTTTAGCAAGGTTAATCTCAAGCAAATTATGATCAAGGGACAATTGAGCCAAATGATGTGTAGAAGACAACCTTCAAGTCTAAGTAAGGTCACTTTGAGTGGTTGGTCATGCCTTTATACTTGTCTAATGTGCTAGAGACATTAATGATGCTAATGGATGATATTCTTTAACTATTCACCAATAATTTTTGTGGTCATATAGCTAGACACCATCCTCATCTTAAGCATTACCTGCAAGTATTTGAATCACATTCAATTAGTATTAAGTACCTTGCAATAGCACATGTTACATGCAACATAGAGAAGTTCTCATTCAACATGAGAATGATTCAATGTTTAGGTTACATTAAGGATAGTCATGGTGTGCATGTGGATCTAGTGAAGATCCAAGTCACCTGTAAGAAATATTCATTGCTCAACCCATTCTGCATAATCCTTGAGATTTAATTCCCATTGATTTTATTCCATGGATCCCCTCAACCAATAATGGTGATGATCGTGTTTTTTTGGTTGTTGATAAGTTCTCTAAGATATATTTTTTTTTCACCTTTGCAAGGAGAGTGCCACAAGAAGAAGAACCATGCAATGCTTCTTCGAGCATTTTTAAGTTCATTTTGGTTTATCAAACACCATTGTTTTTAATAAGGATAAGAGTTTCCAAAGTATCTTTTGGTCCATGGACACGAAACTGACCAAATCCATTGCCTTTCATTCCCAAATTGATGAGAATTTAGAGGTAGCCAACGTGATGATTGCACCAAGAGGTGCTCTCCACCCCAATATGGTAGAGATGTTGTAATGTCTTGTCTTGTCCTGTTTCACATTTTGTCTCGGTCAAGAGATGTTGTAATGTCTTATCTTCTCTTGTTTAACATTTTGACTCAGTTAAGAGATATTGTAATGTCCTATCATGCCCTATCCTATTTAACATTTTAACCTAGCCAAATACAAAATTAAAATTAATAATTAACAATGAAAGTAAAATAGTTAATTTATAGTTGGTAGTTTTTGGACTCCAGATTTTGAATATAATATTTTAATTTTAAAATAATATATATATATATATATATATATATATATATATATATATATAATAAATAAAATTACTCATTTTTCATATTTGAAAAAATAGTTACTGGTTATTACTTTCACCACTGAAGAGAGAATTTTATTTAAAAACAAAGCAAGATGCTTCTAGAATATCTACAACATTATATTCAGAGTTCAATGATTTATCCCTAACCCTAATTAGGGTATGCAATTTCACATTTGCTCACACAATATATACACTGATTATCTTGTATTTGGTGTTTCATATCTCCACATTCGTTGGTTGAGGTGGAGAGACAAGAAAGGAGGGTAGGTGTTCTTTGCTTCAAAGCCATGATGGTTTGTTTAATAGTTAAGGTATCAATTAACCATAGTGGCTTAGATGAGAAGAGCATCTTCGCTTAGTTTAAATGAATTATGAGTTTGGTAGGAGGGGAAAATTGAGTTAATTGAAAATTGGCCTTTGTCCGTGTGGGTATTTTCAAAATGATGTGAAAATTAGCTCATCTTATTGAAACCTTATCAAGATGAGCACTTCTACTCCAATAACATTTAATATGTTATTTAGTATGATAATATTAATATTTAATATATTATTTAAAGTGTTAATGAATACAAAGTTACATTAATATATTTAAAGTTAATGTATTTTTATAATAATATATTGATATTAGTATACTATATAAAGTGTTAATAAATAAATATAATGTCACGTTAGATTGATATTTTAGTTTTTTTTTTAATTCACTGGATTTTATGCGAAAGAAAATAAAAAATAAAATTATATTAATAGATTTGAGATTATAGATGTAAAATTAATATTTATTAAATTTAAATTAATAATTAATATATTTATATAATATATATATATGTTTAATTTGTTCTTTAAAGTATTAACAAAAATAGACATAACATTAAATTAGATTCACATTTTATTTAACATTTTGAATCTGTCCTATTTTGAGAAAAATCAAATAATTTAAATATAACATTTTTGAATTTTTATAATCATATCATTATAAAGTGATTCGTTCATAAAAGTATTGAAAATGATACATATACTTAGAATATAATTCTAAACATCCGTGTACATAGGATGAAAACCTTCCTTATGTTTAACATATTTCCAATAGAACTCTTCATAGTTCTATTGCCCACAATATTTTTTAGGTGTGCATGGATTTTCGATGATTGGACACTACTAATGTAGCTCAACACATACATCAACAGAGGGAGAATCCTCCAATTCTTGAAACAATTTAGATAAAACAACAAAATTTGTTAAATGGATCAATCACATTTAATGAGAAGTTTTGATATTTTACAATATTCAAATGTAAAATACAAGTAGTGGCATAATGAACATCGAGAGCCATGCAAGTTTCATATTTTTGATAGGGTATGGTTTTACTTTCTCTAGGGAGGCTCTGGACCTGATACCATAACCAAGGTTTTGGGTGATAAAGCCTTTGAATTGAATCTGCCACCCTTCTTGACATATAAATTGTCTTTAATGTGGCACTACTTCAACTATACTTTGCCTTTGTTAGACACTTTGGAGGTGGCAATGCACATGGCACCATGAAGCTGAATCCTCACTCCTTGAGCATGCTATAGTGGACAATATTAACATGAACACCTACCAACATAACAAACGACTCCAATGAATTGTCAAACAAGGGTGTTTTCTTCACCAAGAAAAGTGGTTTACGAATAATTAGATTCATTAGAAGTTTCAATATCTATTAGAGGAACTTGACGTAATGTGAACCATTAATTTTAATCATTGATCTAAGTGATCATTTAAGACATCAAGTTGGTCATGAATTGCAAATATCTAAAAAATGGTCTTGAACCTCATTACATTTACAAAATAATTTCAAGTCCTAAATTGTTGCCACATTTTTCAAGCCCTTCACATGCCTTTATGGTAATCTACATAATGAAACAAATAGCACTCAAAATGAACATTGTATTGATCATGCCCAAAACAAATATTGTATGTGAAAGTAATGACCTTAAGAACATTCCAACTAGCCTTCCCAAGCCCTTCCTTTTGCCACCTCAAATCCTAAGGTCAGGGTTTTATATTTTAGTGTTTTTTCCTTGTAGGGATTTTGGCGTAGTGATATAATGTAGTTTCAACATTTTTTAATGAGTTTTTACGAATCATCATATCCACCACATCTCTTCTCAAAGATGAGCTACCACCACAATAGCCATTTCTATTGTTATGTAAATTGCAAATTTTTAATGTTGTAATTGATAGATTTTATCAAGTGCTATGCAAGTTTTATATTTTTGACAAGGTATGGTTGCACTTTCTCTAGGGAGGCTCTAGACCTGATACCATAACCAAGGTTTTGGGTGATAATGCCTTTGAATTGAATCTTCCACCCTTCTTGACATATAAATTGCCTTTAATGTGGCACTACTTCAAATCATACTTTGCTTTTGTTAGACACTTTGGAGGTGGCAATGCACATGGCTCCATGAATCTCAATCCTCACTCAAGAGAAAGTTATAGTGGACTATATTAACATGAACACCTACCAACATAACAAAAGACTCCAACGAATTGTCAAACAAGGGTGTTTTCTTCACCAATAAAAGTGGTTTGCCAATAATTAGATTCATTAGAAGTTTCAATATCTATTAGAGGAACTTGACATAATGTGAACCATTAATTTTGAAGTGTGAAACATTGATCTAAGTGATCATTTAAGACGTCAAGGTGGCCATGAATTGCAAATATCTAAAAAAAGGTCCTGAACCTCATTGAATTTACAAAAATAATTTCAAGTCCTAAATTGTTGCCACATTTTTCAAGCCCTTCATATGCCTTTATGGTAATCTACATAATGAAACAAATAGCAATCAAAATGAACATTGTATTGATCGTGCCCAAAACAAAGATTGTATGTGAAAGTAATAACCTTAAGAAGCAAACATTCCAACTAGCCTCCCCAAGCCCTTCCTTTTGCCACCTTAAATCCTAAGGTCACGATTTTAGATTTTAGTGTTTTTCCTTGTAGGGATTTTGGCATAGTGATATAATGTAGTTTCAACATTTTTTAATGAGTTTTTAAAAATGAGCATATCCACCACATCTCTTCTGAAAGATGAGCTACCAACATGATAGCCATTTCTATTTTTATGTAAATTGCAAATTTTTAATGTTGTAATTGATAGATTTTATCAAGTGCCAAGTTTCATATTTTTTACAAGATATGGTTGCACTTTCTCTAGGGAGGCTTTGGACCTAATACCATAACCAAGGTTTTGGGTGATAATGCCTTTGAATTGAATCTGCCACCCTTCTTGACATATAAATTGTCTTTAATGTGGCACTACTTCAACTATACTTTGCCTTTGTTAAACACTTTGGAGGTGGCAATGCACATGGCTCCATGAAGCTCAATACTCACTCCTTAAGCAAGTTATGGTGGACTATATTAACATTAACACCTATCAACATAACAAATGACTCCAACGAATTGTCAAACAAGGGTGATTTCTTCACCAAGAAAAGTGGTTTACCAATAATTAGATTCATTAGAAGTTTCAATATCTATTAGAGGAACTTGACATAATGTGAACCATTACTTTTGAAGTGTGAACCATTGATTTAAGTGATCATTTAATACATCAAGGTGGTCATGCATTGAAAATATCTCAAAAATGGTCTTGAACCTCATTACATTTACAAAAATAATTTCAAGTCCTAAATTGTTGCCACAAGTTTCAAGCCCTTCACATGCTTTCCTGGTAATCTACATAATGAAACAAATACCACTCAAAATGAACATTGTATTGAGCGTGCCCAAAACAAAGATTGTATGTGAAAGTAATGACCTTAATAAGAAAACATTCCAACTAGCCTCCCCAAGCCCTTCCTTTTTCCACCTTAAATCCTAAGGTCAAGGTTTTAGATTTTAATGTTTTTTTTCCTTGTAGGGATTTTGGAATAGTGATATAATGTAGTTTCAACATTTTTTAATGATTTTTTATGAATGAGCATATCCACCACATCTCTTTTCAAAGATGCGATACCACCATGATAACCATTTCTATTGTTATGTAAGTTGCAAATTTTTAATGTTGTAATTGATAGATTTTATGAAAGAATTGCGAAGAATTGTATATTTAAAAAACCAAGAGAAAGGATGAACAATTTCACCTTCACACCTATAGAATTTAATAACCAAATCAAAATAAAACACAAACATGAAGAGTTTTGGATAGCCTACCTACTCCTAACCATAGCAATTTCTAAGGGAGAGGAAATGACAAAACAAAATAGATATCGAAGAAAAAAAAGGTTATCCATTAAAACCGAAGTGGAATTCTTTTTGAATTGTTTCATGCAAAAGTAATGAGGATATAAAGGTGAGATTAAAATTTCAGAAATTTTTATGATTTAAGTTTTATAATAAAAATAGAGTTTTTTTTTTTTTTTAAGAAATATTTAACTTGAGCCAGAAATAAACTTAATTTGGAACTTACAAAATAAAATAAACTTACTAGTACAAGCCCTACTTAACTTAAAAAGGTATAGAGTCATATAAACACTACTTAAAAACAAAAGTTTCTACCACTAAAAGCTCAAAATACCAAATATATGTTTTTGAGTTTTATTTCAAATGTAGTTAGTGATGAGGTTCAATGTGACTTATTAAATCCATAATTACTTAATTTACTAAATAAGTTGAGTCATTTCATTGAATAAATAATTGGAAGGGAATGTATTAATTATCAAATTTATTTTAACTTATTATTACTTCAATGTGGTTGTGAGAGATATCCTCAAAGAAATGAAAATCAAATCAAATATATGTTTGTTGGTTTTATTTCAAAGTCTAGCTGCTGGAATAAGGTCATCCATGCCCTGAGTTACTGAATTCATAGTTAGTCCCTTGGTTAAAGGCTTTCAAAAAGAATTTATTTATAATAATTTAGAGTTGATCTCGCCATAAAAGAATCCATTTAAAGAATTATATTTTATACTTTTATCTCTCTAAGATTAAAGTTATTTTGTAAAGGTGGTGTAGGATTACTTTCAATTTGGGAGCTCAAACTGACAAAAAATCTCTTGATTAACTTTGACATTCATCAAATTTCATTGAAGATGGTATGTGTAGTTTGAATTAAGTTATGATATACATTAATGGAGGTCGATGGTTACACAACTAATATTTCAACTAGTGTAGGACATACATAATGGCAATACTCATAGCTATATTATTTTCTAAGTGGTTGTATACTCTTTATTCTGACTTTCATATTTTTTTAATGCATTTTTCATATTATTTACATTTTCTCAGATATAGAATGTATTTTTATTAACAAATATTTTTTAACAACATATCCCAAACTAGGTTAATGATTAAGAATGGGTTGGTTGAAGAAAGTGAGGTGGTGTTACTCCCCTATCGAGGTCCAAAGTCACTTATAAATATGTTTGGCTCTCATGGGTGAATTTTTATAAGCAATTTTTTAATTGTAGCTAGTATTGTGTTTAAATTTGGGGCAAAATCTTCAAAATGTATACTCTAATGTCCTTTTCCAAAAAAATCAATTTAATTGTTCATTCTTATTGGCAAAGAAAAATAACATCAAAAGTGAAATGATTAATTCATTTAAAATGGTATATAAAGGGAAAATCCATGATGTTTTGATGACCCATGGTATTACCATCGTATTTCAAGAACCATGGTATTTGGAGCCAAAAACTTATAAAAAAGAAGATAAGAGTTCATGATTTAAGAGTATGATAGAATATTGGTATTTTGATAATTATCCCTAGAGTTTAAGTAACTTAATGTGTGAGAGATAAACTCTTTGAGATATTTACCTTGGTTGGTGGCAGTTAATTCGGTGGTTGTAAAACTACTCTAGCTGATCAATTGATTTGCATAAGGGGTGAATTAGTTATTCAATGACCCTGAATTAATAAAGAGGTTGAATTGTAGGAGCCAAAGAAATCATGGGTCTAGCTTGTTTTTTAGATTTATCTTCATAATATTAATACAATTTCTCTTCAACAATTTTTAATAGTACTATAGAGATTTTTACAATATATTTTGTTTGCAAATTATGTGGTCTTGTGTTGCATTTAATTAATATTTTTGGTACAAATTTATATTGTAATATTTTTTTGGAAATGTTTAACTAAATAAGAAAAAAATATTATAATAGTATCAGAAAAAATATTATAATAGTATCAGAGCTAATTTTCCTGTTAGCTTGAAAAGTTGAAAAATACTTCCAAGTGAATTGCAAAAAAAACATAAAATTTGAGAATCAGTAAAAATTGAAGATTACAGAAGAAAAATATGGGACAAAAAGCAGCAAAGGTGAACTCGTATTTTCAGGGAGAAATAATTCCACATCATTGTTGGTTGATACTTGCAACCAGAAATCTCATGGTGACTAATATAGACACTTGCAAGTATCAAGATGCTGCCCAAGGAGTATTTGTTAGCCCAAGTAGTATTTGTTATGGAAAAAGACATCAAATTGTTATGGAAAAAGACATGACAATGGAGACCGGTGTATTGGTGGTTGCATGAAGGCCACCGGATTTGTGAAAGGTAACCAGGTTTAAGCCTGTCGGTAGTACCTATGATTTTCTACACCAAGTGAAAGAGTTAGCCCAAAGGAACCAGAACTCAATGTGTTCCAGTATATGTGATGCTGCCACTTCGAATTATCAACGGGATAGTCTCTCAATAACCAGTCTGTAAAGTCATCCCTCCGCCATTTGCCTTGCCACCCTGTTGCTGTGTCCATGATTCCAAGAACCTATCCAGCGGCTGCATATGACTTAAAGATAACGAAGATGATGAAAAAGAAGAGGAACCCTTTGTAAGATTGTGGCTACCCGGACAGACCGAAGCAACCATCAAGAATAATTGCGCCAGCAGCAGCAGTCACCTGTCCTACATCACAGATGATCAGGACGATTCCGATGACAATGTGACCGTAGCTTCTGTAAATTGGCCTTCCGAATTCGGAGCTTCGAGAGTGCAGAATCGAAGGTGCCGGAGAATATAACGATGCGCTTTCCATGAGTCCCAACGATGGGTGTTTTCCAAAGAGAAGAAAAATGGGGAGAGGGACAGTACTGGATCCCCACACTTGCGAAGACCCTCGTCGGTCCTACGCAGTTTTTTTGTGTTGTGTGCGACGAGACCTTCAATCACTATAAAAATATGATGCATATGTGGGGACATGGATCCCAATATCAGAAAGGCCCAGACTTGCTGTGAGGAACTAAGCCATTGGCCAAGGCTCCCTTGTTATTTGTGTACAAATCCATGCATGCTCACGGAATTTGGATTCCATCTTGACCGTGCAGGAAATCGCTACACTTTATGTGGACAGCGAAAACATGCCATGAGGGCATATATGTGTGTTCTTCCTGTATTTGAAGGCCATAGATGGAACTATATCAGAGACCATGTTCCTTTTAATCTCGGAAGGTGGTATACTGTTCTCGACAAGTCAGGCCTGTATATTCAACATTTAGCTAGTTTCGTCAGGAGGGGAAAACTTGAGTTTAACTCAAGCTGGCCTCTCTCAATGTGAGTATTTTCAAAATGGTGTGAAAATGAGTTTATCTTGTTGAAAGCTAATTAGGATGAGCACTTCTACTCTAATAATATTTAATATTTTGTGTGTGTGTGAAAGTTTGGTAGTTTATTACTATTCGTTGGTTCGAAGGAAGACGAGAGAAGTAGTTCAAAACTCGGAGATTACATTGATCTCTTTTGATCATGACAGATAAGTAGTACATGTTCAAAACTTTGAGATTACATTGATCTCTTTTGATCATAGCATCTGACAAAGCAAAAAGATTACAGATTCTAGGAGATGGACAACGAGCACACAAATCTATCTCTCCAGAGCAATCACTAGCGAAATGTAAAGTATCCACACTATTAGAGAGAGACTCCTAGAGTATATTTGAAGTGATGAACCACCATCATGGAACTCTATTGGGTTGGGCCACATATAAGAAGAACATGGTTGAGTCATGAGGCCACAGGGTCCTAAAACCATGCATGTTGGATATCCTTAAATCACTAGCCCGACCATGAACCAAGAGACTGCAAGCAACAAAGTCTAGCATTGAACCATGGTTGAGCAAGCCAAGAGCCACCACTACTAGGGCCACAAACCTCTATAGCATGGCTGCCAAATGTTATCAACCACCATCCGACCTAATGCAACATAGAGCAGACCCTGAGACGAGGTGGAGGAGGAACCATGAAATGACTAACCTTTTGTTTGAAGCTTTCGAATACAAACTGTGTGGAATTTTTCCTTGTTCGACATTTCAGGGGGACACTGAAGTTTTCCCTATCTAATGTTTCAGGTGGACGAAGTGTCCACCTAAAACATTAGACATGGAAAACTTTCACACAATTTATATCCAAAAGCTTCATGCAATATGAATAACTATGGAAATCTCCACTCTCAAATGACTAACCTTACTTGAATTACACTATGGATGATGAGCCATGAAATTCGAACCAGTGTCGGACACAACGGTGATTAACCAACATGAAACCTTAATGCACCAACCGGTTGAATGAAGGACTACATTGGATGTAAAGGCATTCATGAGAGCGGATCCCATCAAAGCAACCTTCACACTAAAATTAATCTAGAGAGCTTGTGTGATAGGCGAATTAACAACATCGGATGAACATGCCGACTCAAGCCCCATAGCAACCATGTAAATTCATTTGGAGAAAGGGTGTGTTACCCACCATTTTATGGGTGATATCCCTAGGAGAAAAAATTTCTCCAAGATGGTCATCAACCAACAGCCCCTTGCAGCGACCAACTAGCTTTTTGTGCCATTTCTTCGCCACCTGAATTAGCCATGTGGTCCCTCACCCATCTCTCATGATCATATATTTGAAGGTGGGCTTCCCGAACCTAAATGTATGCTTTGTCATTTGGTAATTGGGTATTGTACTTTGCTTATTATGGACACTTCTAGGCATGGATTAATGGAGGGATTCAACAGAAAGAATGGGCTAGGTCTGTGCTCTTGTCCCCAAGGCCCCTTTTTGGATATGTCTTGTCATTTGGTAATAGAGTATTGTAGTTTTCTTATCATGGACACTTCTGGGCATGGATTAATGGGGGGATTCAACGGAAAGAATGGGCTAGGTTTGTGCTCTTGTCCCCTAGGCCACTTTTTGGATATTAACCTTGGATTATAGTCCCATGGGATCTCTTTTACTGACCATTTGGCTCTAGGGATGGTATTTAATGGGAAACCCTTATTTAGGTTGTGTGGTCCCACTCCCTCATCCGCATATATTACCCTCTTTCCACTCATTATTACCCCATTCATCGTTTCTCCAACCTGGGTCCACATAGGCTAGCTCTTCCCTTCCCCTTGCCCACACCTTGGGTCAAGCTTGGAGTGATACACTGAAGGTTGATGCAGCTAAAAAGAAAAGTAAAAGCATAATTGACCACATTCAACAGGAAAATGTACCACAAAATGCAAAAGATGGTCGGGACAAACACATTTAGCACGTGGGAAAAAAGTCAATGCATGAACTCTACCTAATCATCCTGGCCATCACCCTGGCTCCTACAGGTTCTATGAGCCTCCTGCATCATATAAGAACCCATGATTGTCACAAACCCTGGTGGGAAATGAACCGCCCTACCTTAAAAGGCAGTATCCACTGTTATATCCCACACATCATGCTCTTACTCCTTGAGCCCCGAGCAATTAAGTGAAGAAAAATCATAAAAGGAAAAATGCATATAAACAAGGATGGAAAAATCGAGGTCGGGACACCTCATGTACCACAATTGCTCCCCCTATATATTATAAACCCAAGTGTGGGCTTATTTTCTACTACCTACTCTTGTACCCCAGCATATGGCCCAAAGCTACTCCTTCTCATTACTTACTCCATTCAGCCCTTTATCACATGCCACCACCTTTTAAAGGATGTACATTGGACATATTATCCCCTTTAAATGTAGAAACCACCTAATGGGATATTTGGTTAACCCCATTTGGAGTTTCGAAACATTAGCACATGCCAAAGCCCATTATGGAAGGGAAAGCCATTATGAAGTCCCCACCTGTGGTCCATGGTTTGTAAGCTCTTTTACTCGATTTCCTTAATGGCTTTTTGTAGTAAAATGCTAGGGGGCACATTGGATTTTATGCAAGATTGCAAGTGGTCTCCATCCTAGGTTTGGTCTCCCTATACCGGGTCTTAACTCTCTAGAGGCGTGTCTTGAAATCCACGGGCCTCCACAACAGTAGAGAGCACTCCATTGATTCTTAGAGAAGTTCAGAGATTGTTCAAGATTCACCTATTGGACAAGGAAGATGCACTTGGTTCACCTTTTCCCAGCCAGTCCCACAGATGTACCATGCACTTGGCAACTAGCACAGGACTTGTAGGATGATGTGGCATCACCTACACCATCCTCTGAGCCCTTGCAAATGGTCTACATGCATCTTTGACTTACTTGGAGATCCATGAGGTCACTTGTGTGCCCTCACAACCATTGGGAGCACCACATGTTTATTATGTGGAGAACAGGGGGGCCAACCCCTTGTCCATTACTTTTGGAAGTCCAACTCATCATTTGGCACTTATGGACTTTATCAAGCCTCTTAGAGAGCCCAACAATGTGCATTATTGATCATTTGACATCTTGGGAGGCTTGTTATTTTATTTATGAGCTATTTTGGTGGGCTTGTCACCAATAGATAGTTATTTGCACATTATTTTAGTTGATGGGCTAATGTAGGCTAAAATTAGGTAATTCAAATTCCTAATGAGTGTATAAATAGGAGAGACATGAATTCATTTGTATCATCACTTTGTATTGGATCATTCTCCTCTTTAGAGAATTTCACACTTTTTCTAGGATGATGAATTGGAGCATTCATGAATTTTGATGTTTGGATTGGAGTATTTTATCTTGGAGCTCCTTTATTGCCAAATTGTTGATGGTTGGATATGTTCTATTACATGTAACTACACATATTTAATATTATTCTTGTTTTACTTTTTTCATATGCATTGAATGGGATTTTTGCTATGCTAGGGCTAATCGCTGCATTGCATAATTGCAAAATTGTGGAATTATTGTTTTTGTGTAGTATCCTTCAATGTTTGGGCCATGCATTTGAATGAAATATCCTAGGGATAATTCCACTGGTGAATTTATCATGATAAGCCATCTCTTTTTTCCAAGCGCAGTATAAAAGCTTTGAAGTCTCTTCTTCTTGCCCTAAAGGGAAATTGAAGTAGTCGTTAAGGCCTTCTTGACTGAAATGCGAATTCCTTTCTCATCATCATCCTAGAATTCATTCTCCCCAAGGGATTAGGCACCAATCCACCAATAGGTGACCATTCAAAGAACATTCTCTTCACCTTTTCTCTTTCTCTTCTAGGTCTAGCCAAGTTGGGTCACCTAGGGCATCACTTTGCCAACGAAATAGCGATAGAAAAAGTTTGATCTCCTAGCCTCTATTGCATTGGTGTGTCCTCAAGACTTACTCCAAATTTGAAGCCATTCCAATGGTGGAGTTGTGAGATAACCCAAGCCCTAGCTCTGAGATGAAACCTTGCCTTAGTATTCTCCAAGCTAGCACCTCATAAGATCAATTTGATACTTTTAATTGAAAATTATTGCTTTGATCCTTTCCCCTTCCTTGTTTGGGTTAACAAGATCATTGGTTTCTAGATTCTCTCTCCTTAACTTAGGCTGGGTCCTCTTGGTCCCATGTGGTCCCATACATTTGAAAAGTAAATTCTTCAAGAACCATTCCAAAATCCAAGTTCAATAAGGATTTTAGGATTGGGAAACTCCTTTACAAGGCATATTCCTCTAACCTAACTCTCAAATCCTCACCTCATTTTCCTAGAAATCTTTGTACCTTGCTTGAAGAGCAAGTAAGATCCATTCTTTACCCCCTCTAGGAAAAGGCTCATTAAGGTCACTTCACATCCATTTGTTGATTCATCTTTCACATGTGACTTCCATATACCGGTTCTCCTCCCATCGGTGAATGCCAATAAAGAGTAGGGAGTCTTAGCTGAAGTGACATTGGGCTAAGTCTCCATTGTTTCCCTTGGCCTAGCAGTTGTCCCATATAAGCCCCCTGCTAGTTTGAGTGATAAAATTTTGGTGTCTTTATCGGGGACACGAAATGTGTGTTTATTTCCCCATACAAAATATTTACAACGGATTATTGGTGACTCCATTGGATGAATGAAGCCCTAGTTCTTCATTGAACTTCAAAGTCAATCCTTGAAGGGTGAAGCAAGCAATTGTTAAGGCAATTTCATTCACCCTAACGACTCCCACGTCATTAAATGTTGACCGCATATATTCCTGCCATAGATATGACAGGGACATCAATATATCCTTCATCGAAATCCATAAAGAATACGCCAATGTTCGATGGGGATCCACATTCTGCAACCAACCATGTGGTAAGGCTCACAAGGTACCTTTCAAAGCAAAATATAACTCAGCCTTGTGATCAAATGGAATTGTTTTTCCTATCCATTGCCCCAAGTACCAATTGGCTTGAGTCATGTAAATCTAAAATCATTCCTTCTCTTCCAATGTTGACTACACACTTATTGTTACATGAAGGGCCGAGTTTCCAATATCATGAATACATATCCCAAATGTTAGATATGGCCCTTTGAGAGGAGGAAGTTATTGAATATGGTTTTATGCTTGAGTAAGAGTCTCTTCTTGGTGCATACTTTAATGATTGCACCAAAGGGGAGACTCATGAATTAGAAATCATGTCCTATAAGGATAATGAGGAAGATATCAATCCCAATAGCCCTCAGAAATTGAAAGAATGGATGATGGAATATGAAAAGTCTTGTAGGAAACTAATGGCCACATATAACTCCCAAGAGATTTTCTCCCACTATTGTGAGCAATCAGAAAGGCTCTATAACACGAAGAGTGAATATAAAGAGAATCCTATTGATGACCTTATTCTTGAGGCATTTTATCAAAATCATGTAGTAGATACCTTGGAGATCATTCTCCGTGAACAGATGAAGGAGGAAATATCTTCCCTGTCTAAAGAAGGGAATGAATGACATCCTAACCAACACCAAATATATAGTGAAGAATGGGAGGATTATGACGAAGATCATGGTAGTCGAATAAACAAAGAATCTATGAGTGACTTTTGGGATGTTGATTGGGGAATTGGGTATGATTATAGAGAAAAATACCCCATGGTTTCTCAAGTCCATAAGCATGAGCTTAGGGAAGAAGAAAATGCTCTTCCCCTTCTGAATAACAATGTTGGTCCTTATGAAGCCCTTCGTAGTGGTTGGAAAGGTCTCTTCTTTATGTTCAAAGACGACTGAATGAAAGAAAAGCCTTCTGTGATTGTGGGAAATTCTGCTGACTAATATTAAATAAATTGAGGAAGATGCTTCCCTAGGTCAACCCACCAATAAAGGGTTTTTCTTCATTTTTGAGAATTCCTTTGTTGCTATAGAAATAGACGTTTGTGATGATGTCCACTCCCCTAGTCTTGATGAAGAGCAATTTTCCACTATGAAGGATGAAGAATCATGGTTTTTTCCCAAATATGATGATGGGTCCACTTCTTGTTTTCCTAATGACCAAAATAGTATCATCCTAAACATGTTTGAGTCTTTCACTCCTTACCCTAAGGATGATAGACTTGAGATAGTTCTTCATGAAAGATTCATATACTTGGTCATTCACATTTCCATATCTTGGTTGGGGGATCGAATTCAATCCTCTCGACTGGCGTCTTTTCCTTGTTTCAGGATTCGTTTCTATGGCATGTGGGTCTCTTATTTTCCCACCTCCATACCTTGTAACCCTCATATAATTGGTCCCATTTTTATTGCTAGGTCCATTGCAAAAATTATCATGGAAGCATGCATTCTTGTATTAATCAATTGCCATGTTGGTTGCATTGGGTGTATGATTATACCTAGAACTTGACATTGTATGTTATGTATGTTCGAGTAGGATGCATCACATATTGAGTTTGCATTAAAACTAACCTCATATGATATTTCTCATGGTAGATTAGATGCATTTAAATTAAAATTTGAATATATTGTTTTTTTCTGTTGATTTTACAACCTAGCAATAAGCATGGGTGATCATAAGACATTGTGAAAAACATGTTGCCTCGTGGGTTTAATTGTTGATATGTGTAGGTAACAGGTCTGTGGTAGCCAAGAGATTGCTGGAGTTCTCATGACCTCCCTTTCGAGTAGCTTTGTCCACTTCTTCGAGAGATCATGTTTTAGTTGGAGTCAAATGTTACTCACCATTTTGTGGGTGATATCCCTAGGAGAATTTTTTTCTCCAAGATGGTCCTCAATCGGTAAGCAACAACCCCTTCCAACCACCAAATAGCTCGTTGTGCCATTTCTCCACCACCTTAGCCAACCATGTGGTCCCTTGCCCATCTATCATGATCGTATGTTTAAAGGTGGGCTTTCCGAACCTAAAGGTATGTCTTGTCATTTGGTAATTGACCATTGTATTTTGCTTATCTTGGACACTTCTGGGAATGGATTAATGGGGGGATTCGACGGAAAGAATGGCCTAGGTATCTACTATTGTCCCCTAGGCCCCTTTTTGGATATTAACCCTGGATTATAGTCTTTTGGGATTTCTTTTACCGACCATTTGGTCTTAGGGATGGTATTTCATGGGAAACCCAGATTTTGGTTATGTGGTCCTGCTCCCTCATCCACATATATTACCTCCTTTCCACTCATTATTGCCCCATTCATCGTTTCTCCCATTTGGGTCCACATTCCTCCACTGGGTCCACATTGGGATATCTCTCCTCTTCCCCTTGCCCACACCTTGGGTCAGACTTGTAATGATGCCCCAAAGGTTGATGCAGCTAAAAAGAAAAGTAAAAGCACAATTGGACACATTCAATAGGAAAATGTACCATAAAATGTAAAACATGGTTGGGACAAATACATTTAACACGTGGGAAAAAGGAAATGCATGAGCTCTACCCCATCATCATTTCCATCACCTTAGTTCCTACAGGTTCTATGAGCCTCCCAGATCATATAGGAACCCTTGATTGTCTGAAACCCTGGTGGGCAATGAACCACCCTCCCTTAAAACGGGGTATCCATTGCTATATATCATACATCATGCTGTTACCCCTTGAGCCTCAAGCAGTTAAGTGAAGAAAAATCATAAAAGGAAAAAGGCATATAGAGAAGGGTGGAAAAAGGTCAAGACACCTGATGTACCACGATTGGTCCTTCCTATGCATTATAAAACCTAGTGTGCGCTTCCCTTTTACTAACTATCCTTGTACCCAAAGATGTGGCCTAGGGATGCCCCTTCTCATTCCTTACTCTATTTATCCCTATGCATTATAAAACCTAGTTTGGGCTTCCCTTTTACTAATTATCCTTCTACCCAAACATGTGGCCTAGGGATGCCCCTTCTCATTCCTTATCCATTTATCCCTTTATTACATGCCACGACCTTTTAAAGAATGTACCTCAGACATATTTCCCCTTTAAAGGTAGAAACCAACTAATGGGATACTTGGTTAACCCCATTTGGAGTTTGGAGACATTAGCACATGCCAAAACCCATTATGGAAGGGCAGGCCATTATGAAGTCCCCACCTGTGGTCCATGGCTTGTAAGCTCTTTTACTTGATTTCCTTGATAACTTGTTGTACTAGAAGGTTAGGGGACACATCGTGTCTTATGCAAGATTACAGGTGGTCTCCATCTTGGGTTTGGTCTCCCTATACAAGCTCCTAACCCTCCAGAGGGCTACATTGGCACATATAGGGTATGTGTTGAGAGCCATGGGCCTCTGCAACAGTAGAAAACATTTCATGGATCCTCGGAGATGCTTAAATATTGATTGAGATTCATCTATTGAACGAGGAAGATGCACTTGGTTCACCTTTGCCCAACCAACTCCACAGATGTACCATGCACTTGGCAGTTGACCTAGGACTTCTAGGATGATTTGGCATCACCTACACCATCATTTGAGCCCTTACAAATGGTCTACACAAATCTTTGACTTACTTGGAGACCGATCAGGTCACTTGTGTGCCCCCATAGCCATTGGGAGCACCACATGTTTATTATGTGGAGGACAAGGGGCCAACCCCTTATCCATTACTTTTGGAAGTCCAACTCATCATTTGGCACTTATGGACTTCATCAAGCCTCTTAGAGAGCCCGAAAATATGTATTATTGATCATTCAACCTCTGGGGAGGCTTATTATTTTATTTATGAGCTAGTTTGGTGGGTTTGTCACCAATATATAGTCATTTGCACATTATTTTAGTTGATGGGCAAATGTAGGCTCAAATTAGGTAATTTGAACTCCTAATGAATGTATAAATAGGAGAGACATGAATTCATTTGTATCATCACTTTGGATTGGATCATTCTTCTCTTTAGAGAATTCCACACTTTTTCTGGGATGATGAATTGAAGCATGGATGAATTTTGATGTTTGGATTAGAGTATTTTGTCTTGGAGCTTCTTTATTGCCAAATTGTTGATGGTTGGATATGTTCTGTTACATGTAATTACACTCATTTAATGTTATTCTTGTTTTACTTTTGTCATATGCATTAAATGGGATTTTCGCTAAACTAAGGCTAATTGTTGCATTGCATAACTACAAAATTGTGGAATTATTGTTTCTATATAGTATCTCTCAATGTTTGGGCCATGTATGTGAAAGAAATCTCCTAGGGATAATTCCACTGGTAAATTTATCTTGATAAGACATCTCGTTTTTCCAAGAAAAGTATAAAATATTTGAGGTCTCGTCTTCTTGCCTTAAAGGCCAAGCGAAGTAGTCCTTAAGGCCTCCTTGACTGAAATGCTAAGTCCTTTCTCATCATTCTCCTAGATTTCATTCTCCCCAAGGGATTAGGCACTAGTCCACCAATAGTTGATCACTCAAAGAAAATTTTCTTCACCTTTTCCCTTTCTCTTCAAGGTCTAACCAAGTTTCATCAACTAGGGCATTACTTTCCCAACTAAATAGCCATAGAAAAATTTTGGTCTCCTAGCATCTACTGCACTAATGTGTTCTCAAGGCCTCCAAATTTGAAGCCATTCTAACGGTGGAGTTGTGAGATAACCCAAGCCCTAGCTCTAAGATCAAACCTTGACCTGGTATTCCCTAGGATAACACCTCATAGGATCAATTTGATACTTTTAATTGAAAATATTTGCTTTGATCCTTTCCCCTTCATTGTTTGTGTTAAGAACATCATTGGTTGCTAGATTCTCTCTCCTTAACTGAGGCTGGGTCCACTTGGTCTTGTGTAGTCCCATACCTTCGAAAAGTCAATTCTTCAAGAACCATTAAAGAAGTCAAGTTCAATAAGTATTTTTGGATTGGGAGACACCTTTACAAGGCATATTCTTCTAATCTAACCCTCAAATCCTCACCTCCTTATCCTAGAAATATTTGTATCTTGCTTGAAGATCAAGCTCCATTATTTACCCCCTTCTAGGAAAAGGATCATTAAGGTCATTTCAGATCCATTTGTTGATTCATCCTTCATAAGTGATTTCCATATACCGGGTCTCCTCCCATCGGTGAAATTGCATAAAGAGTAGGGAGTCTTCGCTGATCTGACATTGGGCTAAGTCTCCATTGTTGCCCTTGGCCTAACAATTGTCCCCTTTACGCCCTTTGCTAGTTTGAGCGGTAACATGGTGCTTGGTGATAAATGGAGAGCCACATTAATTCTCCATACACGAGAATGCCAATGAATTCGTATGGTTGTTCCAACCAATGAATGCATGCACACTAAGATAATCACTGGCATGATTGTCTGCACTCGACATATCTGAGCTCAAAAAAATGGTGGAAATATTGTGCTTGGCTTGTAGAGGCCTATCTATGTGAGGGATACACCTCGAATAATGTTGCGCTCTGTCACACATGCGAGAAGGCCTCCCTTGCCATAATACCCAACCATTATGAGATTGTGCGCCTAAGAGTACTCACACCTAGAGACTATAAATGATCGCTTCACCGGGTAATTTAACGACTTGTACCATTGCTTGGATGGAGGCGAATCATATGCCAGATGGCTTGTAGATCGAGAATGTTCTATGATGTCAGGCTTGAATCGTCACCCGCGATGGGGGAATATTTGATATGTTATTTAGTATGATAATATTTAATATTTAATTTGTTATTTAAAGTGTTAATGAATACAAAGTTATTTTTACAATAATAATATTTAATATACTATATAAAGGTTAATGAATAGATATAACGCAAGTGAGATTGTATTTTAGTTTTACTATGAATTATGGGTTTATGAGAAAGAAAATAAGTTAAATATTGATGATTTAGGTGTAGATGAACTTAATATCGAAAATTAAGAATAATATTAATATTTTATAATATATATATAATGTTACTTTGTTCTTAAGTATTAACAAAAAAGACAAAACATTAAATAGATTGATATTATTTAATTCTATTAGTTGAGAAAAACCAAATAATTAAATATATTTTTTTGAATTTTATTAATCATTAATAATCATATAGTTATAAAGTGCTTTTTGTCAATAAAAATAATGGAAACAATAGTTTATCTATATATATATATAATATATATATAATATTTTTTTTTTTTCAAAAAATTTGGTGTAAATAAACCATTCTCAACGTAGTAGGAAATAGTGTACATAATGTCCTGAATAACATTTTTACTTGGTTAAAATAAAAAATAAAAATAAAATAAAAAAACATAAAATAATAATAATCATATATAATATAATATAATAGAAAGAATTAATATAATTAAACCAAAGTTGAACGATTTGGATTTTGAATCTACTAAGCACTGAGAAGGATCAAATGTCTTGAGATGAAAACAGAGTGAAAAGAGATTTGATCCCTCTCGACGCTTAATAAATCGAGAGTTAAAATGAATCTTTATACATATACTTAGAATGTAACTCTAAACATCCATGTACATAGGATGAAAGCCTTCCTTATGTTCAACATAATTCTAATAGAACTATTCATAGTTCTATTTCCCACAACCTTTTTTACATGTGCACGGGTTTTCAATGATTGGCCACTACTAATGTAGCTCAACACAGATATCAACATAGGGAGAATCCTCCCATGCTTGAAAAATGTTAGATAAAGCAACACAATTTTCTAAATGGATCCATCACATTCGATAAGAAGTTTGTGATATTTTACAAAATTCAAATGGAAAATACAAGTAATAACATAACAAACATCAAGTGTCATGCAAGTTTCATCTTTTTGACAAGGTATGGTTGCGTTTGCACTAGGGAGGCTCAAACCATTTGATATGGACCTGATATCATCACAAAGGTTTTGGGTGATAGTGCCTTTGAATTGAATCTTCCACCCTTCTTGACATATAATTTGTCTTTATTGTGGCACTAGTTCAACTATACTTTTCCTTTGTTAGACACTTTGGAGGTGGTAATGCATATGGCTCCACGAAGCTTAATGATCCAAAATCTTTTGCTTATAGATGTGTTAAAAAATTACATGCATAAATTGTAGCTTAACATAGAAATTTAATGTGCACATGAGAGAAGAGGAGAAACACATAAAGCATGAAAGAAGACAACAAGACTTGATAACAGAGTTCGTCTGACTTGGACTACGTCTCTGAACCCTGCTCGATCAATGGGGAGGCCTTCATTCATTAAGTGGCATGGGAAAGAAGAGTACAAACATCGATTACAAAAAGGAGTATAACTCCATACTTAAAAATGGCCAAAAAATGCAAAACTATGATGGAGAAACTGACAACACCATTGCGTTCGTGGTGTTGAGAAGTGCTGAAACCATAAAAATTTGTCAAATTCTGATAAAGTGATAATTCGGCCATCCTGCAAAATTCTGCCTCGAATTGCATGCACTACCTCTTCTACTTCGACGCATTGATAAACCGCGTTTTAAATATAAATTGTGGTGGTAGATTTCTTAATAATGCTATTGGTTAAGGATTTGTCTATTATGGAGGAGGTCGGGCGGTCAAACCCCACCTCTTCCTTTTACATATAACAAATTATTTTTAATTAAAAAATGGTTCTCCGTTGGGTCAGGCCTGCCTTGAGCGTCCTGCCCACAGTATCTCCATGCTCCATCTCCGTAATTTTTGTAATGGGTCGTTGGTTTGTTTTGGGATCAGGTCCATGCCCCAAGGGCCGACCCTACCCAACTTCCTTTTATGTGGATCCGTGGGTTGTGACTCTATGGTATGGGGTGGCGGGATCATTGCCACCCACCCCAGTTTGTTTACATAATCCCGTGGGATGTGGGGGAGAGGTGAAGTGTCGTGGCCCACCCCTCCATTAACAAATATATTGTTATGTGTTTGGTTGGGGTGGCGGGCTTGGTGGCCCACCAACCTCTTTTTTAAATAATTTTTTGTGTAAATAAAACAACTTGCACATTTTTGAAAATTTGGTTTTGGACCGAAGGAGTCTTTTTAATGAGGCCACAATTTTTCCTGAAATCTGGTCAGAGTTGGTCGGATTTCGTCTGCCGGAAAAGTTCAAATTATGCCTTCATTAATCCTACCTAGTCATCAAAATTCAACCCAACTTTGACTGCCTCTATCTCCTTCATCCGGACTCGGATTGGAGTGTCATTCGCACCATTGGAATCAAGGCAATGCTAAGCCCCAAAATTACTTCTCTTCCCAACATTTTCTTGAACCCTTTCTCTTCTATTTTCCCATGTCAATGCATCCTAAGCTATCAAAAGTTGTTACATGTTGATTTTAGGAGTGTATTTGAGTGATTTTCAAATTATATCATTGTGTGTGTGCTATTTGATCTAGGTTTTGTTTATCAGCTACAGAATGTAGCCACTTTCTGCAGCTAACTCGCAATTCGGCGACCGTTTTCATTGTTCTATAGGTTACATGTATCAGTAGGAGGAATGAGACACATGGGCAACTCAGGGATGATCCACACATGGATGAGGTCCTATTTACTTAGCCAAATTCAGAAGGAAAGGTTCCGGTCAAAGGGTGGTCAACAAAGAGTTCAACATCAACTAGGACTCTGTTCCTATATGTAAAAGAAGCCCAAAGCCGTTCCTAAACTCATGGATCCATTTTTACCACCATCAAGCCATCTCCATAATGCAATCCAACATCCACTTGGCATAGATTTACTGCTCATGGCAACCGAGACACTGAATCCTCGGATTTTGACCTGTTCATGTGTCTATTGCTGAAGAAATTCCTCTAAGATACAATTATCCATTTTCTCTATAAATATAAGCATTTGCAATGCAGATAGTTAGTTCTTGATACTGTTGTTATAGCATTATTTTGTTGTTGTGTAACCGAGAGACATATTACTTTGTCTCATAATATAAAACTCTATTTTTCACATGGCTGTTTGAGCATGATTTGAAGTAACAACGTGTTAGTCCAACGCTGTGCAGAGGGCCCCTGCGTAGCTGAGCTTCTTCTTTTGTTTTTGTATAGTTTTTCATGTATATTTTCTCTCATTCGAGTTGTACATTTCTCATGTTTTTCTTATGATCATAATCGTTCTAACTTTTACATGTCTTTGTAGCTTGTCACATTTCTTACTAACGCTAATAGGTGCACTTCAAAATAGGTCTTCAAGTCTGGTTATGCTCAAGCTTCTTAGTGTAGTTTTTGCATCAAGTGGTGATTTGAGACTTGCTTCCTCTGCTGAACTTTAGTTTTCAATTTCAGTTGTTTATGCTTTTATTTAGTGAGATTTGTTTACTGTTCAAGATAGTTTAGATATCAATTCTTCATGCTATATGATGATATCTCCGGAGCCTTTAAGTTAACCCATTTTATAAGTTAATTGGCGAGCTATTGTGATTATAGGCGAAGTAATTGATTTTGCTTTCATTAGTATGCAAGTAGATAGTTAAATGTCAGTTCTTTCATGCTATATGGTGATATTTCCGGCATCTATAGCTTAACCCCATTTTAGAAGTTAATTGACGAAATATTGTGATTATATATGGAGTAATTGGCTTTGCTTTCATTAGTGTGCAAATTAGATAATTTAGATATCATTCTTTTCATGCCATATGATGATATTTCCGGAGTCTTTAGCTTAACCCCATTTTAAAAGTTAATTGATGAAATATTGTGATTATGGATGAAATCATTGACTAGTTTCCATTTTCTTTACTTTTTGGTTTTGAGTTACAACAGTTTATTAGATTTCAATTCTACAATTAGGATGGATAGCAGAGATAGTAATGTCATTTTCAGTACTTCATTTTTAGTTTGGTTTATGTAGCTGCATGTTTACATTCTTATTCAAGTTCTAATTTTGTAAACATGTTTTAAAATCTCTTAAGTTCAAAGTTTGGAAATTATCATAAGAAACATAATCCTTGTCTTCAACTCTACATCCACAATTGATATTTAAAAGTATTCTTAAATTTTTTGCTTTAATAGCAGGTTAGGATTTCCATTGCATTAGAACACTTTAGGAGACCAATAAGAACAAAACACCAAAACAAGATAAAACTGAAAACAGTGAGGTAAGAAAAGGGTTGTCTAGCACATACAATGCACTACACTTCATGAGTTTACAACTCCCGGATTGATAATTTATGTAGCAATTTAGGACACACTAAATTGACTGAACATTTTGGCATCATTGCCTGGGAAGTGTAACTAGGTAGCCTATGTATTACATTCAAAAAAAGAAGAAGGAGAAATTAATAGTTTCTTGAAGTATGCTCTCCTCTTGCACCTAGTGTGATTTGGAGGATCAGAAAAAAAGAATTACTAGTTCAATAATTTCTTGAGTATGCTCTCTTCTTGCACCTAGTGTGATCTGGAAGATAAAAAAAAAAATTATTATCCCAATTAAAATTATCAAAAATAAAAAAATGACATGCATAGAGAAAGAGATTCTCGAGGAAGATTTATAGCTAGGGGCAAAAGTTCGATTTTTACCACTCCAACTACTTCAAGGAATAGACAAGAAACACCTCTATCCCAGACTCATACTCCTAGCCTTAGGATTCTTGGAATTCAAGGGGCAACAACTGAATTAGAAGATTTTCCCACACTATCTACTAAATTTGACCTAGGAGAAGAACCCTTCTTCACCTCCATAGGAGAGCCTATTGCAGTGGAAGAAGTAGAATTACCTAGAGAAGAAGAGGAGGTAGAAACTCTCTCTCATCAGCCATGAAGAAGAGCCAGAAGACTCTAAGGAAACTATCATGGCAAAAGAAGAGCAGGATGGAGAATTTTCACTATTTGGAGGAAGGGGTAGAGGTAGAGGTAGAGGAAATAATCGAGGTGGTAGAGGTAACAATGGAGGAGGTAGAGACAACAATGCGGGAAATAGGGAAGGAGATAACTCATTTCGATTCCCTATAGTAGATGAGGAAATCCATACAACAATGAAAAACATTTCACCACCTATCCTCCCAAACTTTTATGGATTGTGAAGTAAGGATCCTGAAACATTTCTATTGAAGTTTGAAGTCTTATGCCGAACCTATGACTATTTAGAAAACTCTCAAAAACTCAAATTGTTCCCTTCAACATTAAAAGGGGCTGCTTTGAAATGGTTTATGGGATTAGTCACTGAATCTATTAGGACTTGGAATGATATGAGACAAGCATTTTTGGATAGATACCTGGATTATTGTATGCCTACAATTCATAAGGATGAGGTATTCAAAATGATGCAAAAAGAAGATGAGAACCTAGAGGATTTGCTTGAAAGGTTTCAATACAACTTAAAGAGAGCAAAAGTGAACAATTTAGATGAGGAAACCTTGAAAGCCCTTTTATTGAAAGCCATTAGAGATGAATGGATAGATATTTTGAATTTGGTGGAGAAGGGAAACATCTCTCAACTTCCACTAAGTGACATAGCAGAACTATGTGTCCATCTCTCAAGGGGAAAATCTAAAACTGGAAAAAGGTCTAGAGATTCTTCTCTTATTAGAGTAAAAAAATCTGTAACTGGGACAGTAAGTAGAGCAGAAATTGGCAATATGCCTTATGAGTTCAAAACTGACATTCTAGGGAGCCTTAGTGAACAACTAGACACCCTCAAAATTCAAAACAAGCATAAAACAAAAGTTGATGCCTTAGCCATCTTTTGCCCAAAATGTAGAAAGAAACATGCTCTAAGAGAATGTCCCTTAGATGCAAAAGTTGTAGAAACATGTATGATTTGCTCAGAAAGTCATGAGACCAAGGATTGTCCTTCAACCCTAGGGCTTAAAGATGTCTTTCAGGGGGACCCAAATTCTGTAGAATCTCTTTGCTTTGTTTCAAGAAGACCTTGGCAAGGGCAACAAAATCAAGGATTTAACAATCCAATGAATTTTCAGCCACCACCAAATTGGAATTCTTGGCAACAACCTTGGCCTCAACCTCAAAATCAGTATCAATCTCAATCATGGGCACAAGGGGTACAAAATCCTTATGGGAGATTTGCTCAATATTATCAATATCCTCCATCTTATCAGAGCTATCCTCCTCCACAAAAACAACAACAAAATCCATAGCTTCCAAATCAAAGCCCACAACTTTCATTGCCATTTCCACAACAACAACCTCCTCAACAAAATCAAAATCCTCAACTCTTACTTCCATTTCAATAGAAGCCAAATCAACTACCAGCCCAACCATTACCAAATCCCAACAACAAAAACCATCAAAATGCTTACATGGTAGAAGGACAACCATTTCCTACCTACATGATTGTTACTTTAGATCTTAATGATGTTCAACTTAGATCTAGTAGGATTTTAGAAAAGGAAAAACCTTCTATAGATATTCAAGAGAAAGATGCTTCTGAGGAGGACTCTCTGAAAGTCAATAAAAGTTTTGAGGGAATATCCTTTCAAAACCAAAACATTAAAAGGGAAAGAAAAAAAAAGGAGTCAATAAACACAACTCCTATAATTAAGCAACCTACATCTACTTCTACACCTCCTTTCCCTAAGAGATAAGAAATTGATAGAGGAGTGGAAAAACAGATCTTGTTGCCCAATTATGATTTCCTAGATGAATTAAAGAATGTCTAAATCAATATTCCCTTGTTATAAGCCGTTAGAGAAATTCCTATCCTAGCAAAAACAATAAAGGATTTGAGTGTCAAAAGACTAGGAAGAAAACCAAGAGACACAAAAAGAATTCAATTGGTAGGAAAAATAACAGATATCATGATGGGAAAGATTGCCATGCAGAAACATGTGGATCTAGGACGTCCAATTGTCAAGACACGCATAAATGGGATTGAAATTCCAAACACATTGATTAACTTAGGGGAAACTATAAACATTATGAGTACACAGACTATGGAACATGTTAAACTTCTTAATCTTCTTTACACACCTACCTTACTACAACTTACAGATAGATCAATAATCAAACCAGATGGTGTGTTAAAAGACATTTCGGTCTCCTTAGATTCTTGGGAATATCCTATTGATTTTATGATTTTAACTCCCAAGAATAATCTAGGAGGACACCCACTTATCTTAGGAAGAACTCGGCTGGCCACAGCTGATGCTTTTATTAGTTGTAGATTTGGTGACATGTAAATTTATGATGGTAGTTCAACAAAGAAATTCACTTTATATCCTCCAACAAAAGAAATCATAGAAATAGATGACATGGAATGGATTGATGATGAAAATTTTATACAACCTATCTTTACTATATTAGAAAGTAGTGAAGATAATAAAATGTTGAACACATTAGAAAATTTTGAAACATCTTCAGAATATGATCATGCAAAATTTTAGGTAAATTCTAATGTTGAATAGTTGTCATCTAGGCAGATGTCCCTTTATTCTATGGAATATTTTGGTAGCTCTGCAATTGAAATTTTTCCAGGTAGAACATTGAATATAAACAAAAACTTGGATAAATTACAACAAGAGGAGCTAACCAAAATCTTATAAAAACATTCTACTGCATTTGCATGGGAGTATACTGATATGAAAGTTATTGACCCTAATACTTGTATCCATCATATCTATATTGAGGAAAACAGTAGACCAATTAGACAACCTCAAAGAAGGATGAATCCAAATCTTAGGGAGATTGTGAAAGAAGAGCTCCAAAAACTACTCGATGTAAACATCATTTACCCAATCTCAGATAGCCAATGGGTTTCTCCTTTGGTAATTGTGCCTAAAAAGAATGGTAAATGGAGGGTGTGCACTGATTATAGAGAATGGAATAAAGCAACCTTGAAGGATCACTTTCCTTTTCCCTTTATAGATCAGGTATTAGATACATTAGCAGGTAAAAATTACTTTTCATTTTTGGATGGTTTTAGTAGTTATAATCAAATTCAAGTAGCACTTGAAGATCGGGATAAGACCACATTTACTTGTCTATGGGGAACTTTTATCCACCAAGTGCTTCCTTTTGGATTATGTAATGCACCTACAACATTACAAAGGGTACAAAATCATTATGGGAGATTTGCTCAATATTATCAATATCCTCCATCTTATCAGATCTATCCTCCACCACAAAATCAACAACAAAAACCAACAACCACAACTTCCAAATCAAATACCTCACCTTTCATTTCCATTTCCACAACAACCTCCACAACAAAGTCAAAATCCTCAACTCTTATTTCCATTTGAACAAAATCCAAATTAACTACCAGCCCAACCATTGCCAAACCCTAGTAATAACAGCCCTCAGAATGCTTACATAGTAGAAGGACAACAATTTCCTACTTACATGATTGTTCCTCTAGATCTTAATGATGTTCAACTTAGATCTAGTAGGACTTTAGAAAATGAAAAACTGTCTATAGATATTCAAGAGAAAGATGCTTCTGAGGAGGACTCTCTGAAAGTAAATAAAAGTTTTGAGGTAAAATCCTTTCAAAACCAAAAAATTCAAAAAGAAAAACAAAAAGAGTCAATAAACAAAACTCCTATAATTGAGCAACCCGTATCTACTTCTACACCTCCTTTTCCTGAGAGATTACAAATTGATAGAAGAGTGGAAAAACTGATCTCGTTTCCCAATTATTATTTCCTAGATGGACTAAAGAATGTCTGTATCAATATTCCCTTGTTACAAGCCATTAGAGAAATTCATATTCAAGAAAAAATAATAAAGGAGTTGAGCATGAAAAGACTAGGAAGAAAACCAAGAGACACAAAAGAATTCACCTGGTAGGAAAAATAGTAGATATCATGGTGGGAAAGATTGCCATGTAGAAATATGTGGATCCAAGAAGTCCAATTGTCAAGACACACATAAATGGGATTGAAATTCCAAACATGTTGATTGACTTAGGGGCAACTATAAACATTATGACTAGACAGACTATGGAACAACATAAACTTCCTAATCTTCTTTACACACCTCCCTTACTGCAACTTGCAGATAGATCAATACCTTTTTCTTCTTAGTGTAGTCACTCATGTTATAAACAACACCATCCATGTACCAATATTTCCCATCTACCCATGTAGCTCATTTCTTCTATCAACAACTGTAACCTACAAAAGTATGGAGATGGTTGTGGAATGGCTAGTTACTTTTCATTTCTGTACATTTCCATTTGTTATTCTCTTTTGTTCAACTGTACATTTATTGTATTTTATTTATGTCCATAATCATTTCTAACACTATGTTCGTTGCATTCTAGTTTAGAAGAAGTCCCTCAGTTTGCCTTATGCTCTAGCTTCTTAACTATAGTTTTTAAACTATGTCAAGTAGCATCAGTTCTTTTGTTGTTCCTTAGTTTTTAGTTTTTTAATTTAAGTTGTTCCATGCCTTTGCTTATTAGGATAGTGAATCATTACATAAATGTATGTTTCCATAGCCTTTTGTTAATGCTTTATCCTCAAACTAATTGGTGGAATATGGGATTTATGAATGAGATTTATTGTCGTTCAGTACCTTTTCCTTCTTAGTGTAGTCACTCATGTTATAAGAAAATATTTCTAGAACCTTTCGTTGATGACTGATCTTCAAACCAAATGGCGAACTGTGGTGTTTATAAATGATATTATTTTCCAATTCATTAGTTTAGAGTTAGATAGCTTAATGCCATTTTCTTGTCAATTTAAGCAACTCATGATTTGAAGAGATATTTCCAAAAGCCCTTCATTTATGCTTGAACCTAAGACTAAGTGGTGAAATGCCTTACTATTGACTGAGTTTTTCCTTTCTCTTTTAATGTTTACTTCTTTTAGAATGGTGAAGAATGGAATCTCTCAAATGTTGCTATCATAAGGAGTTAATTTCTCCCTAAAATATATAGTAGAGTGGTAACAGTGCTTCATCTAGTTTTTCTTTCCCAAATAATGTAGTTGCAATTTAAGTTTTATCTCTTTCCTTTTGTTTAATTGCAGTGGTTCATTAGACTTTAATTTTTCAAGTAGCATAGACAACATAAGTAGTTTTGTTTTTAGTATTTCATTCTTTGTTTGTTGTAGACAGCTGCAATTCCATTTTCTCATTCAAGTTTTGATTTTGTAGATAGTAGTTTTGAGAGTGTTTTAAGATCATATTTTGGAAACCATTACAATAGAAAGAAGATAAGCTTTTTCTTCACTTTCTTGATTTTTCTTCACTTTCTTGTTTCAAAAACTCCACTTCCAAACTTGGACTAAAAAGCACTTTTAGACTCTCACTACATTCTTCTAGGTTTTTATCAGCAGTAGATTAAGATTTTATTTACATTGCAGAACTTTAGGAGTCAAAAGAAAAAACCCCCAAAACAAAATAAACTTGAAAATAGTGAAGTAAGAAAGGGTAATTTAGCACATATAGTGCACTACACTTCATTAGTTTACGGCACCCAGATTGATAATTTATGTAGCAATTTAGGACACTAATGAAGTGTAGTGCACTATATGTGCTAAATAACCCTTTCTTACTTCACTATTTTCAAGTTTATGTTGTTTTGGGGTTTAGTTTTTTTGACTCCTAAAGTTCTTTAATGTAATTAAAATCTTAATCTACTATAGATAAAAACCTAGAAAAATGAAGTGAGTGTCTAAAAGTTCTTTTTAGGCCAAGTTTGGAAATGGAGTTTCCAAAACAAGTGAAGACAAAGCTTATCTTCTTGTTATTGTAATGGTTTCCAAAATATGAGCTTAAAAGAATCTTAAAACTGCTATCTATAGAATCAAAACTTGAATGAGACAATGGAATTGTAGTTGTCCACAACAAACTAAGAATGAAATATTGAAAACAAAACTACTTATGTTGTCTATTCTACTTGCAAAATTAAAGTCTAATGAACTACTACAATTAAACAAAAGGAAAGAGACAAAACTAAAATTGCAACGACATTATTTGTGAAAGAAAACTAGTTGAAGCACTGTTACCACTCTGCTATATAATTTAGGGAGAAATTAACTCCTTATGATAGCAACATTTGAGAGATTCCATTCTTAGCCATTCTAAAAGAAGTAAACATTAAAAATGCAAGGAAAAAATCAGTCATTAGTAAGGAATTTCACGGCTTAGTATTACGTTCAACCATAAATAAAGGGCTTTTGGAAATATCTCTTTAAATCATGAGTTGCTTAAATTGACAAGAAAATGGCATCAAGCTATATAACTCTAAACTAATGAATCAACAAGTAATCTCATTTATAAACACAACACTTTGCCATTTATTTTGAAGATCAATCATCAACGAAAGGCTCTGGACATATTTTCTTATAACATGAGTGAGTAGACTAAGAAGGAAAAGGTACTGAACAACAAGAACTCTCATTCATAAATCCCATATTTCACCAATTAGTTTGAGGATACACCATCAATGAAAGGCTATGGAAACACACATTTACATAATGAGTAACTATCCTAATAAGGAAAGGCATGAAACAAATTAAATTAAAAAACTAAGGAACATCAGAAGAACTGATGCTACTTGACACAGTTTAAAAACTACAGTTAAGAAGCTAGAGCATAAGAGAAACTAAAGAACTACTTCTAAACTAGAATGCACCTATTTGAGTTAAGTGACAAAAGCTACAATGAACACAGTGTTAGAAATGATTATGGACATAAATAAAAGCACAATAAATGTAAAAATGAATGAAAGAGAATAACAAATGGAAATGTATAGAAACGGTAAGTAACCTTGGCCAAGCAGGGGCTCTTTGCATGACCTAGGACTAGCAATGCAAAATCACTTCACACACTCAGGTATCCATATGGAAAAACAAAGTTTTTATATTTAAAATAAAGTACTGAGTGTCTTGTGCTTACAAATGGAAATTACTCTACTTCATCATCAAAAACATTAACTAGTTCTATGTTCCAAACACTCAGATTTATATGAAAAATACACAACTATTTTTAAGAGAAAAATCTTCTACAACAGACACGTGAACATGTAGTGCATCTGGGAATTTAGTCTTCGGTTGGCAAGAGTAGTAAATATCTGAATAGTGGCTATTGTATTTGGTTATGCAGGTGGAAAATGACATCCTCAGCTTTAGGAACATGCCTCGGATTCATTTATGTGCAAAAACAGAGTTCTAGTTGTTGTAGGACTTCTTCGTTGACTCTCCTTTGACTGGGGTCTTTCTCCTTGAGTTTAATCAAATGGATAGGACACCATCCATGTATTGATATTTTCCCACCTATCCATGTGACTTGTTTCTTCTATTGACACTTATAACCTACAAAAAGTATGGAGATGGCTGCGGAATGGCCGGTTAGCTACGGAATGTGGCTACGTTTCGTAGCTGAAAAGAAAAACCCTATCCAAATAACACACATAATAATATAATTTGAAAATCACTAAAATGTTTTCCTAGAAGCAACATGAAATGGCTTTTGATGGCTTAGGATGCATTGGCATGGGAAAAAAAAGGAAGAAGGATGAAGAAATTTCTTGAAAAAGACGCAGTTTTAGAACTCAACATACCCCCACTGTGAAGCTGTTTCATGTCCTCATTCAACCAAAATTGTAACAATCCTTCTTCTACTACATTTGCTCTGAAATCTTAGCTAGAACATCCAACATTTTCTTGCCTCATTTTGCTGCCACTGCCATCCTAGGCTTTCTCATGAGGAACCTAAATTTAAGGTTGATGAGGGCCCTGCTTAGCTTCCTATTTTTGTTCTTCAATTTTCTGTTCTTCTTATTCCACGGACCCAAATGAAGCATGGTATTATCATGAATGATTTTTTCTGGCTCGTTTTTCTCTTTTAAAGCTTCATTTTCCCTCTAAATGTGCCTATTTAAGACCTCCAACTCCTAGATTTCTTTCTTTAGTGAGTGAATTAGAGTTTCTTGTGATGTAGCTGGTTGTTCAAGGTTGGATGAGGTCCCCTGATCTATTGTTGTATTCTTTTGCTCCAATGACTCAATATAGTCATAATTCTAATGCTGAACTAGGTCAATCTCTGGAGATACTCTTCTTGGACTGCTTTCAAAGTCTAGTTGAGGAGAATGTTGTGGACTATGATCAAATGAGATGTTATCTTGGGATTGAGTTGGAGTCTCCTCTTCCAAATCTATGAACTGGGCCTCTTTTGTCTTTGTTTCCTTCATTTTTCCTTTAAGCCTAGAGTTTCTCCTTAGACTTTGTAAGCTTGTGTTTTCTTCTTCTATGACCTTTCTTCATTTCCCTTTTTCTTTTTCTTTCTTGGAATGTTCCTTAATGTGGACTAACTTATCAGAGAGAAATTATTCCCCTTCTAATGTGTTGGCATTATGATATAGGTGTTGTCCTTGATGGCAACTCACTCAGAGTTATGATACAGGTGGCAACTCAATCAGAGGACAGATCTTAGTACAGCAAGTCAAGAGAGAGATATACGCAGGTTAACCTTGATGAAAGTGCATGTACACATGGGTGAGAAGAACAAAAGGCGCGTATACGTACACACACAGGTTCACAGAAAGAAAGGCGCGTACATGTTGGAAAACTAAGTTTTGGTTCGTGCTATTTTGTCCATGGTATTTTGGTATTGGTCCATGGTACTTGGTTCGAAGCACTCATCCCAGGTATTGGGTCCAAGGTATTGGTTCTACATGGTTTTGGACCATGGTATTGAGAGAAACCTAAACCTATATAAAGAGAAGATCATTAGGCCAAGAAGGGCAAGTGTGTGTTGAATATTTGATGAAGCGTTAGATATAGTAAACTAGTTATGTGTTTCTGATGCTTTGATCCATCTGAATCAAGGAGGCTCCTATGTAGTTGATAAAGCTTGATGGACCAGGATCTTGAAGACTAAAATGTATTATCATTATATGGTATGATCATGAGTAGATCTGAGTACTGATGCATGTTATTGCCTGGGTATATCTGAAGTTGGAAATTGTAGCGAAGGTATAAGTAATTATCTTTATATCTGTATGTGGGTTAGCTTTGGTAAAAGGGCGTATACACGCTGGTTTGACACAGTCAAGTAGTGTATAAAGTATGAGATTTGACGTTTCAGGTTGTTATTGGTTCTAGTGGTTGTTACAGAGTTCTAGGCTCTGGTCTATGTTCTGGTATCTGTGTTTTGATGACAGGGTTTTAGTGATTAAGTATTGGGTGACTCAAAGATTGATGATGCAGGTATAGTTGATGATTGTATTGTTGTTGTATCTACGGATCCAGTCCGAAAATTTATGAAACGTGGTCCCTGGAAGAAAACAGAAGGTTGTAGCCTTCTACGGATAGAAGCCTGTGTACTGGTATAAGACTGCACCAGTACATAACCATTGTAAAAGGAAGTTTCTAATTGAAATAAGATAGAGACAAATTGTAGTAGGTGGTTTTCACCCACATTGGGTTTCCACCTTATATCATGGTGTTCATGTGTGTCTCTTATGTGTGATGATCTGTTCTATTTTAGTGCTCCTATTTACTGTTCATATGGTTAATAATGTTCTGATGCACTCATTAAGAATCAACTAACTGAATCATAAGTTTACTAGGTATACACTTGTTGCGTTACACATAGTTGTGTATACACGCGGTTTGCCTTAACTAAAGTAGCATATATGAATCTGAATATGGAAATGAAAAATTTATATTGATTTGATAATACTGATTCACCCTGCCCCCCAAGTATTATTTCCAGCAATTGGTATCATAGCAAGGCCTTTAGAAGAAGCTTGATCGCTTGAAGGAGAGATCCATCAGAATGGCTAATCAAGAAAGAGAGGCATCCATCAGGCCACCAATCTTTGATGGGAGCATCTTTGTCCACTCAAAGATAAGAACCAAAACATATCTACAATCACTTGGAATAGATGTTTGGGGAATCGTGGAAGGAGGATACACATATCCATCAGTAATTCCTACAGATATAGTAGAGAGAAAACAATATGAACTCAATGCCAAAGTTGTTACTGTCTTATTGGGAAGCTTCTCACATTCAAAATTTATGAAGGTCATGCATTTCAAATTACCTTTTCATGTGGTAGAGTTGGTCACTACACTGCTAGATGCCCTCATAACAAAGGAAATATGTCTAAAGAAGGTAATAGAAGTTATTATACCCATGATAAAAGTAATGATTCATCCAATAATGATGAAGACATTAGACTTCTCATATCATATGAAAATAAGGATGTAGAATCAGAAGAAGTTACCAGATTAAAAGAACAATTGGAGTCAGTAACCAGAATAAGGGAGCAATTGCAGGATGTAGTAAAAGATTAGATCATAACAATTTAGAGACTTGAATCGAAGATCCTCTCTTGAAAAGAAGATCTTAAAGAATCAAAGGAGAAGAATAAAGAAGCTCTTGAAGAACAAGAACTTGAAGTGATCGAATTAAGGCAACAAGTGGAAGAAGGAAGAAAAGCTGAAGAAAACATAAGGAAGCAGTATCTGGAAAAGGAAGAACAACATAAGGTTGAGGTAAATATCTTAAAAAGCAAATTAGAAGAAAAGGATAAACTACTACGATTTCAAGATAATACTAAGATTTTGGATGAAATTATTGGTAGTCAAAGATCCCCTACTATCAAAACTGGTCTTGGCTTTTTTGAATCTGTTGAAAGTGAATCTAGCTCACAAGGTGAGGCAAGGAACTCTAATGAGAATTCTGAAATGCTCAACTAGGAGATGAAAGGACAACCTCATCATCAACCAAGGAAAGAAATTCATCAAAGAAAACCCTTTACTCCTAACTATGGAAGTGATAGATGATTATTTCCTCCATTGAATAATGTTGAACGTTATGTATGTCATAATCTTGGACATGTTGTAGCCATATGTAGAAGTAGAATGGTTCAAGACTATCACACAAGATCATCACATTCCAGGTACTTCAAGGGATATTGTTTTTCTTGCAATATGTTTGGCTACAAAGCAATTGATTGCAATAGAAGGAACATGAAACATGTAAGATGTTATGCATGTATCAAGTTTGGACATAAAGCAAGGGAATGCAGGAGCAAGATTCAAACTCAAAGCAAGATGATTATACATCATCACAATTCTAAGTATTAAAGAAGACAAAACTAGAGATAGAAAGATGTGACATAACTCAGTTGGCTGACATAACAGACACAGGGGAAACTAAAAGTGAAGACCTTCAGTATTTCATCTTGCATTTGCTGATATAATAAATGTAAGTCGCGTATATATGTGAATCATAGGCTACATAGTTGCATATATGGAGCTCTAAAGAAAACCAGCAGAACAAACTCAGGAAATGGTTCGATCGTAGTATATGATTGTTGGCACAGGCTCAGGGGGAGCATATGTTTTGAATAATGCATTGTTGGCATTATGGTTAGAAGTCCTTGGTGATGATGCTTATTGACAGATATTGCTACTAATTGATTGATTGACCAAGAGAAAGGATTGCAGGTTATGATGGTGTAGATCATATGGTGTATGATAGTTGCTGATAATTGTCATGGTCATGTTTAGGTCCTTGATCTTCGTGAGTTCATATGATGTATTTTGGTTACCCCACTATGCATGGGATGAATGATGTAATAGTTCTTGTTGATGAGTCATGTATAAACATTTGGTATATCTTCACTTGGTTGGGTATATGAATCTAAAAATGGTGTATTCCCACTTGGTTGGGAGAGTGATGTATAGAGTCATGCTATGCTTGCATGTGCTCAAGGTGAGCATGGACAAATTGGTACATATTGGCATATACAAAGGGGGAGTTCAATCAAAGAATCCAGCAGGTACTCAGGGGGAGTATGGACAACATAGGGAGAGAACTTCTTGGTCTACCCTTTGCCCTTGATGTCAAAAGGGGAGAGTGACTTGGTGTGGTGGCTTCCATCAAGTCCAAATGGGGAGATTGTTGGCTTATGATCCATATGTTTTCCTTGATGGCAACTCACTCAGAGGTATGATACATGTGGCAACTCAATCAAAGGATAGATCTTAGTACAACGGGTCAAGAGAGAGATATACATAGGATAACCTTTATGAAAGTGCGTATACATGTGGGTGAGAAGAACAAAAGGCACGTATACATACACACGTAGGTTCACGGAAGGAAAGGCACGTACATGTTGGAAAACTAAGTTTTGGTCCATGGTATTTGGTCCCTGGTATTTTGGTATTGGTCTGTGATATTTGGTTCAAAGCACAGATCCTAGGTATTGGGTCCAAGGTATTGGTTCTACATGGTTTTGGACCATGGTATTGAGAGAAGCCTAAACCTATCTAAGGAGAAGATCATTAGGCCAAGAAGGGAAAGTGTGTGTTGAATATTTGATGAAGCGTGAGATCTAGTATACTGCTTATGTGTTTGTGATGCTTGGCTCAATCTGAATCAAGGAGACTCCTATGCAGTTGATAAAGCATGATGGACCAGGATCTTGAAGACTAAAATGTATTATCATTATATGGTATGATCATGAGTAGAGCTGAGTAGTGATGCATGTTATTGCCTGGGTTTATCTGAATTTGGAAATTGTAGTGAAGGTATAAGTAATTATCTTTAGATCTATACCCAGGTTAGCTCTGGTAAAATGGTGTATACACGTCGATTTGACATAGTCAAGTAGCGTATACAATATGAGATTTGATGTTTCATGTTGTTATTGGTTCTAGTGGTTGTTGCAAAGTTATGGGCTCTGGTCTGTGTTCTGGTATCTGTGTTTTGATGATAGGGTTTTAGTGATTAAGTATTGGTTGACTCAAAGATTGATGATGCAGGTATAGTTGATGATTGTATTGTTGTTGTATCTATGGATCCATTCTAAAAATTTATGAAATGTGGTCCCTGGAAGAAAAGAGGAGGTTGTAGCCTTCTGCAGGTAGAAGCCTGCGTACTGGTATAAGACTGCACCATTACATAACCATTGTAAAAAGAAGTTTCTAATTGAAATAAGATAGAGACGAATTGCAGCAGGTGGTTTTCACCCACATTAGGTTTCCACCTTATATCATGGTGTTCATGTGTGTTGCTTATGTGTGATGATCTGTTCTCTTTTACTACTCCTGTTTACTTTTCATATGGTTAATAATGTTCTGATGCACTTGTTAAGAATCAACTAACTGAATCATAAGTTTACTAGATATATGCTTGTTGCATTACACACAGTTGTGTATACATGCGGTTTGCCTTAACTGAAGTAGCGTATATGAATCTGAATATGGAAATGAAAAATTTATATTGATTTGATAATACTGGATTCACCCCCCCCCCCCCCCCCCACCCTATTTAGTATTATTTCCAACAATTGGTATCAGAGCAGGTCCTTTAGATGAAGCTTGATCGCTTGAAGGAAAGATCCATCAGAATGGCTAATCAAGAAAGAGAGGCATCCATCAGGCCACCAATCTTTGATAGGAGCAACTTTGTCCACTGGAAGATAAGAACCACAGCATATCTACAATCACTTGGAACAGATGTTTGGGGAATCATGGAAGGAGGATACACATATCCATCAGCAATTCCTACAGATACGACAGAGAGAAAGGAATATGAACTCAATGCCAAAGTTGTTACTGTCTTATTGGGAAGCTTGTCACAATCAAAATTTATGAAGGTCATGCATTTCAAATCAGCCAAAGAAATATGGGACAAAATCATTCTAAGCTACAAAGGATATGAATAGGTAAAATGAGCAAAGCTTCAAACTCTCAAAATACGGTATGAAAATCTTAAAATGCATAGTAATGAAAGCATATCTAATTACTTTCTATGTATAGATGAGATTGTTAATTGTATGAGGAATCTGGGTGAAGAATTTAAGGAAGTTGTCTTAGTTGAAAAGGTTTTAAGATCCCTGTTTGCTAAATTTTATTCCAAAGTTTCTGCCATAGAAGAAAAGGAGGATCTGCAGAAAATCACTATGATGCAGCTTCATGGAATCTTAACTGCTTTTGAGATGTGAAAAGGAGGACCATCAGATATGAGAGAAGATGCATTCGAAGTGTCAGCAAATGAATCAGGATACATTTCAGAAGGAGAAGATGAGGTAAATTTTGTCAAGAATCTTGAACGGGGATATGGAAGGTTCAAAAGTAAGCTGCCTTTCAAATGCTTTTCATGTGGTAGAGTTGGTCACTACACTGCTAGATGCCCTCATAACAAAGGAAAGATGTTTGAAGAAGGTAATTAGAAGAAAAGGATAAACTGTTATGATTTCAAGATAGTATTAAGATTTTGGATGACATTCTTGGTAGTCAAAGATCCCCTACTATCAAAACTGGTCTTGGCATTTGTGAATCTGTTGAAGGTGAATCTAACTCACAAGGTGAGGCAAGGAACTCTAATGAGAATTTTGAAATGCTCTACAAGGAGATAAAAGGACAACCTCATCATCAACCAAGGAAAGAAATTTATCAAAGAAAATCCTTTTACTCCTAACTATGGAAGTGATAGATGATTATTTCCTCCATTGAATAATGTTGAATGTTATGTATGTCATAATCTTGGACATGTTGCAGCTAGATGAAGAAGTAGAATGGTTCAAGATCATCACACAAGATCATCACATTCTAGGTACTTCAAGGGATATTGTTTTTCTTGCAATATGTTTGGCCACAAAGCAATTGATTGCAATAGAAGGAACATGAAACATGTAAGATGTTATGCATGTAACAAGTTTGGACATAAAGCAAGGGAATGCAAGAGTAAGATTCAAACTCCAAAGCAAGAGGATTTTACATCATCACAATTCTAGGTATTAAAGAAGACAGAACTAGAGACAAAAAGATGTGACATAACTTCGTAACTGAAGAAATACTGAAGAAAAATTTATTGATGGAATGTGGTGGTGTGATGGAGTGAAATTTGCAAAACTAAAATGGAAAATAAACCATGAATAAGATGAAGGACTTTCCTCTTTTTTTTTTTCTTCTGGAAAATATAGGGTGTCAGAGTCTTCTATTCAATGTAAACTTCATTTTCCCTATCTCAGATAGCCATTGGGTTTCTCCTTTGGCAATTGTGCCTAAAAAGAATGGTAAATGGAGGGTGTGCATTAATTACAGATAATTGGATAAAGTAACCTTGAAGGATCACTTTCCTTTTCCCTTTATAAATTAGGTATTAGATGCATTAGCAGGTAAAAAGCACTTTTCATTTTTGGAGGTTTTTAGTGGTTATAATCAAATTCAGGTAGCACCTGAAGATCATGATAAGACCAGATTTACCTGTCCATGGGGGAACGTTTGCCTATCGAGTGCTTCCTTTCATATTATTAATGCACTTGCAGCATTCCAAAGAGAAGTACTAGGAATTTTTTCTGATCTAATACATGATTGTGTAGGGGTATATATGGATGATTTTACAGTCTATGGTAACACATTTGAAGCCTTGGAAAATTTCGAAAATTTCCTTAAAAGATGTAAAGAAACAAACCTTTCACTAAGTCATGAAAAATTCTTTATGATTTTTACTGAAGGTATTGTTTTAGGACATCACATTTCAGGAGATGGAATTAAAGTAGACAAATGTAAAGTTGAAGTCATCTCTAAGTTACCAATTCCAAATTTCCAAAAAGATGTTAGGAGTTTTCTAGGATTTACAGGATATTACAAAAGTTTTATAGAAAACTTTACCAAAGTAGCATCTTCACTCTTCAAATTGCTTACAAAAGAATGTGAATTCAAGTGGAATCCTGATTGCCAACTAGCATTTGAAACCTTGAAAGAAAAAATATCTGAAGCACCTATCTTAAGAGGACCAAATTGGAAACTTCCTTTCCATATTTCTATAGATGCTTCAGATACAACTCTAGGAGCTACACTAGGTCAAAAAGATTTGATTCCTTATGCCATTTACTATACAAGTAATAATTTGACTCCTATTGAGTTGAATTATACTATGACTGAAAAAGAGTTCTTAGTTGTTGTTCATGAAATTAACAAGTTTAGACATTATATAACAGACTATGAAACTTTTGTTCATACAGATCACTTTGTAGTTAGATATTTGATGAATAAACCTATTACTAATGGCAGAGTTACAAGATGACTTTTACTTTTGCAAGAATTCAATATTACTATGCTTGATAGACCTGGGAAACAAAACACAGTTGCTGATTTCTTGTCCAGGATTTAGAATATCCAAGAAGACTCTTCGGTTGAGGATAAGTTCCCAGATGAATATCTATTTCCAGTTGCTACTCAAACTCCTAGGTTTGTAGATGTTGGTAACTATTTGGTTACAGGGAAGTTACCTTCACATTTATTTCCTAGAGAGATAAGAAAGATTATTCAAAATAGTTCAAGATATTTAAGGATCTCTAACAAATTATACAAAACAGGGCCAAATCTAATGATCAGAAGATGTGTCAGGGAAGATGAAATGCCTGATATTCTCAAAGCATGTCAAGATGAGCCATGTGGTGGAAACTTTTCTGGCAAGAGGAAAACCTATAAAATCGTTTCTTTGGGATATTATTGGCCATACATCTTCAGAGATGCAAAATAATATGTCAAAAGGTGTGACAACTGCCAAAGGGTAGGGAAATCCACTACCTTAAATGAGATGCCATTACAACCTCAGGTACTTATCGAACCCTTTGAAAAATTCACTTTAGACTTTATTGCACCAATTAATCCTCCATATAAGAAGGAAAAGTATATATTGGTATGTACTGATTATGTCACCAAATGGGTGGGAGCCAGAGAATTCCTTTTGCTAACAAAAATATAGTAGTTAGTTTTCTTTTTGAGGATATTTTTACTCACTTTGGTGTTCCAAGAGAAATTGTGATAGATCAGGGATCTCAATTCACATCCAAAATGATGGAGAGGCTTATGGAAGAGTACAAGATCAAGCATATGAAATCGACTCCTATCATCCATAAGAAAATAGCCAAGTGGAATCTATAAATAAAGTGATTGAAGGAATACTCACCAAGACTATGCATCTACATAGAAGAGATTGGGAAGAAAGGCTTCCTGAAGCTTTGTGAGCCTATAGAACTAAATGGAGGAACACAACATGAGATACACCTTATGAACTTGTTTATGGAAAGCAAGTCCTATTCCCCATTGAGTCCCAAGTTAAAACTTTCAAGATGGCAGTTAAGATGGGGATGGATCTATCAGAAGCTCAAAAGAATAGACTGAAGCAGTTGAATGAACTTGATGAAATCAGACAAGAAGCAATTCAAAGGACTGGTCTAATTCAACAACAAAGAGCTAAGTGGCATGACAAGTACATCAAGGAAAAAAGGTTTCAAGAGGGAGATTGTGCATTGCTATTTGATTCCAAGTTCAAGAATTTTCAAGGAAAATTTCAAACTCATTGGCTTGGGCCATATGAGATTGAAAAAGTTTTCAACAATGGAGCAGTAAGAATCAGAACCATAGGTAAGCATCAAACTCCTCTCCTTGTGAATGGTCATAGGTTGAAGATTTATCAAAAGCCAATCTCAAAGGAGCAGTTTATCAAGATCTTTCAAGATAATTTTGAAATGAAGTTGGTGAAGAAGAATCATTCTTCTCCACCAACTTAGTCTTTGTTCTTTTCATCAATTAAAAAAAAAATATGTATAAGCTTGAAAACCAATCACTGATTGGCATCCTTATACAAAAAATATAGGGTGAAAATTATAAGACTCTGACACCCTATATTTTCCAAACAAAGAAAGAGGAAATTCCTTCATTTTATTCATGTTTTATTTTCCATTTTATTTCTGCAAATTTCTATTCATCACACCACCACATTCCATCAGTAAATTTTTCTTCAGTATTTCTTCATATCCACTTTTCATTTCCATTCTGCCATATTTCATCCATATAATCATTTTCTATTTTCATTCATTCATCAAGTCATATTTCATTCACTATGTTACATTCCACAGTTGTTCTCCAATTTTGTAGCTGATCTGATTTTGCAGCTGATATGATTTCATAGATAATCTTGTTCTACAGCCAATTTGACTCTGCAGTAACAATTTGATCATTAGCCAAAAAATAAAAATTTAGTTCATAATAAATTCCATATGCAGGTATTGAAGGAGAAATCAACTTCTGAAGACACATCAACACCTAAGCACCTACAAAAGCAAACAATCAAAGGTTAGCAAATGGGAAGGTATGGTTCTAAAGGTGAGAATAAAACCTATTTCAAATAGCATTATAAAAGCATAATTTGAATAATTTGAATAATCACTACTCGAATTGTCATCAGACGATTTGATTGTTGCATTTACTCCACCATGCCTTCCAACTTAATGCTTAACGATCTCATGATTTGCCTCCAACTTTCAATTGTACTTAACTATTCTTTTTCGTTACACTTGTTTAAATGGCTAATTATGTGAATGTAACTCAATCAAATACGGCTCTTTCACACACTGAGTTTCCCATTTATCTTTACTCCTGCAACCTTCTTATGAATGCAAGCACTCAGACTATTCGTTCAGTTCTCAGTTTTGTGTATGAATAACACTCTGCATCCACACATTCTACATATGCACCAGTCCTTACATCCTCCTCACTGTTCCGATGCATACGGTCTTCCTACTTTGTATACCCTCCATAGTTCATTTTCATATCCATCATTTTTTCCAGTTCCATATCCATCGATTTTCTCTACATTTCTCTGGTATTCTATTTTCATAATGTTCCCATATAACCATTGTTTATAGAGTTTCTACACAATGAAGAAAAGCATAATGGGTCTCATTGTAAGAACAGAGCCCATAGGAGTCAAATTTATGGAGGGATACTCCTAGTTGAAGAAGACATTGAAGAAGGCTAGCTGGCTAAAATTTATCAAGAAATTCAATGGGCATCACAAAGAAGTCAACAAAACATTTGTGAGATCTTTTGATGGGGTAGAAGTGGAGATTGGTGATATCAGGTTCTAAATGAATGAATCTTTCATTGTAGCTACAACTGAACTACCAAAAGATGGAGAGAGGTGGTTCAAAAATAAGGAATTCAATGATGAGGCTTGGAAAGTTATTCTCCAAAACCTAGGTATGGATATCTCAATTTTCAAAAGAGGAATTCCCATCTCTGCATTAAAGGATAAATGGAGTAGTTTTCTCTTGATTATTCAAAAATTTATCACATGTGAGGGTAGATATGGTTCAAAGTACATGTATCACATAAGGTTGTTGATGAATTTTTTGGAAAACGGAACCATCAATATCCCTTACTTTCTGTTGAATATCTTAAGGAAAATGCCCACCACTGTTCAAAAGAAAATAGAAGATATATAATCTCACCTTTATCACCATGATCTCATAAAAATTCTAGTTGAAAATCACTTGAAGGCTATAGGAGACACATGGGAAAAATTCCTGATCGAGAACTTTTTCCAGCATCCACCTGAGTTACCTGAAGGGAGTTCAGTAAAGAAGTGTAGGAGGAGTCGAACACCTCTTGCAATTCAAAATAATCCTACCAATTCAGCAAAATAAAACAGTGAGGAGGAACCTCTCTTTGAAACTCTAAGCAAGATCATGAAGCAAACAGAGGAGAGAGGAAAATAAAAAGAAAAGTTGAGGAAATCTATCAAACTCTTGAGCCCTCATCATAAGAGGAACAATTACTCTTTGAGAAATTAGTCCACATTAAGGAACAATCCAAGAAAGAAAAAGAAAAAAGGAAAAGAAGACAGTTCATAGAAGAAGAAAACATAGGCTCACAAAGTCTAAGGAGAAGCTCTAGGCTTAAAGGAAAAATCAAAGAAACAAAGACAAAAGAGGCCCAATTCATAGATTTGGGAGAGGAGACTCCAACTCAATCCCAAGATAACATCTCATTTGAGAAAAGTCCACAACATTCTCCTTAACTAGACTTTGAAAGCAATCTAAGAATAGTATCTCCAGAGATTGACCCAGTTTGGCAACAAATTTATGACTATATTGAGTCATTGGAGCAGAAGAATACTGAACAACCAGCTACATCACAAGAAACTCTGATTCACTCACTAAAGTAAGAAGTACATGAGTTGGGGGTCTTAAATAGGCACATTCAGAGGGAAAATGAAGCTTTAAAAAAGCAAAACAAGCTGGACAAAATCATTCATGATAATACCATGCTTCATTTGGGTTGTGGCATAAGAAGAATAAAAAGTTGAAGAAAAATAGGAAGCTAAGCAGGGCCCTCATCAACCTTAAATTTAGTTTCCTCATGAGAAAGCCTAGAATGGTAGTGGTAGCAAAAAGAAGCAAGAAAAGGTTGGATGTTCTAGCTGAGATTTCAGAACAGATGCAATAGAAGAAGGATTGTTACAATTTTGGTTGCATGAAGACATACAACAACTTCACAATGGGGGTATGTTGAGTTCCAAAACTGCCTCTTTTTTAAGCAATTTCTTCATCCTTCTTCCTTTATTTTCCCATGCCAATGCATCTTAAACCATCAAAAGCCATTTCATGTTGCTTCTAGGAGTACATTTTAGTGATTTTCAAACTATAGTATTATGTGTGTTATTTGGATAGGGTTTTGTTTTCAAGCTACGAAACGTAGCCACATTCCGAAGCCAAGCAACCATTTGGTAGCCATCTCCATACTTTTGCAGGTTACAAGTGTTGATAGAAGAAATGAGCCACATGGTAGATGGGAAAATATCAGTACATGGATGATGTCCTATCCATTTGATAAAACTTGAGGAGAAAGACCCCAATCAAAGGAGAGTCAATGAAGAAGTCGTACAACAACTAGAGCTCTATTTTTGCACGTAAATGAATTCGAGGAATGTTCCTAAAGCTGAGGATGTGATTTGCAACCTACATAACCAAATCCAACAGCCACTATTCAGATATTTATTGTTTGAGCCAACCGAAAACTAAATTTCCAAATGCACTACCTATTCACGTGTCTGTTGTAGAATATTTTTCTCTTAAAAACAGTTGTGAATTTTTCATATAAATCTTAGCATTTGGAATGTAGAACTAGTTAGTGTTTCTGATGATGAAGTAGAGTAATTTCCATTTGTAAGCACGTGACATTCAGTACTCTATTTTCAATATAAAAACTTTGTTTTTTTCATATGGATGTCTAAGTGTGTGAAGTGATTTTGCATTGCTAGTCCTAGGTCGTGCAAAGGGCTCTTGCTTGGCCAAGGTTACTTTTCATTTCTATAGATTTCCATTTGTTATTCTCTTTTATTTAACTGTACATTTATTTTGTTTTTATTTATGTCCATAATCGTTTCTAACACTGTGTTCATTGCAGCTTTTGTCACTTAACTTAGATAGGTGAATTCTAGTTTAGAAGTAGTTCTTTAGTTTCTCTTATGCTCTAGCTTCTTAACTGTAGTTTTTAAACTGTGTCAAGTAGGATCAGTTCTTCTGTTGTTCCTTAGTTTTTAGTTTTTTTAATATAAGTTGTTTCATGCCTTTGCTTATTAGGATAGTCACTCATTACATACATGTATGTTTCCACAACCTTTCTTTGATGGTTTATCCTCAAACTAAATGGTGAAATATGGGATTTATGAATGATATTTCTTACTGTTCAGTACCATTTCCTTCTTTGTGTAGTCACTCATGTTATAAGCAAATATTTCCATAGCCTTTTGTTGATGATTGATCTTCAAACTAAATGGAAAAGTGTTGTGTTTAAAAATGAGATTACTTGTCGATTCATTAGTTTAGAGTTAGATAGCTTGATGCCATTTTCTTGTCAATTTAAGCAACTCATGATTTGAAGAGATATTTCCAAAAGCCCTTCGTTTATGGTTGAACCTAAGACTAAGTGGTGAAATTCCTTACTAATGACTGAGTTTTTCCTTGCACTTTTAATATTTACTTCTTTTACAATAGTGAAGAATGGAATCTCTCAAATGTTGCTATCATAAGGAGTTAATTTCTCCCTAAATTATACACTAGAGAGGTAATAGTGCTTCATCTAGTTTTTCTTTCACAAATAATGTAGTTGCAATTTCAGTTTTGTCTTTTTCCTTTTGTTTAATTACAGTAGTTCATTAGAATTTAATTTTGCAATTAGAATAGACAGCAGAAGTAGTTTGTTTCTAGTATTTCATTCTTAGTTTGTTGTAGACAGCTGCAATTCCATTTTGTCATTCAAGTTTTGATTTTATAGGTAGCAGTTTTAAGAGCCTTTTAAGCTCATATTTTGGAAACCATTACAATAACAAGAAGATAAGCTTTGTCTTCACTTTATTTTTTTGAAAACTCCACTTCCAAACTTGGACTAAAAAGCACTTTTAGGCTCTCACTTTATTTTTCTAGGTTTTTATCTGTAGTAGATTAAGATTTTAATTACATTGCAAAACTTTAGGAGTCAAAAGAACAAAACCCCAAAACAACATAAACACAAAAATAGTGAAGTAAGAAAGGGTTATTTAGCACATATAGTGCACTACACTTCATCAGTTTAGGACACCTGGATAGATAATTCATGTAGTAATTTAGGACACTAAATTGACTAAACACTTCTCCACAGTGCATAGTGAGTACATCTCTTTGGAGGAGCAGGTGGTAATGACTGTAACGTTCCGTTATCAGGACTATTGTTTGGTCATGGTTTTACTGTATGATTGAAACTTTAACTCTTAATATAATAAAGACAACACATTTCATTCATGTGTTATTGTATTTTAGTTATCTTGGTTACTCTAATGATATATGTATCTGTTTTCATATGCGTGTATCTCTATAATCTTTCTATATATGTATTTATAAATCTTACTGAGATGTGATGTTGGTTTAACCATCAATTTGGATTGTTGGTTCACCTGCTTTCCAGTTCATGATGCATCTTTGCTCATGTGTTCCCTTCCAATATGCATGTTTACACAGGTTTCCAAGGGGTGCACTCACTCCACCTTCTGTGTGTTAGAACCATTCATGCAACTTCTTTGGCTTATTGTGCATGTCACACCATTACTACCAACAAGGACATCTTACTTTCCTTTGCACACAACCTTGGTCAAGGCGATATTGTATGACCCATTGTTAGGACTCCTACATCAAACGGTGTAAGGTCTAGTAGGGACTTTTTATCGGGGAGATCCCTTGACATGTTAGCAAGTCCAAAACCGACAACGTAACCCACTAAAGGAACTCTAAATCTTAGCATTCTCCTCCTTGAGGTAAGGAACATACCTGAACAATTCCAAGAATCTACTAGTGTACTCATCATCTGTCATGGATCACATCTTTAGCTCATAGAATTCTTTCACTGTGTCATCAAAGTATCTTTCCGACAAATACTTCTTCTTGCATATCTACTCAAAATCACTCCAAGTCAAATCTTCCTCATTTATACCTCTCACATTCTTCACGTCCTCCCACCAAATGTCTATTTTTCCTTTGAGAATGAATGTGGCCACTCTAGCTTTCATGTTATTTGAATAATCATGCAATCTAAAGAACTTCTTCATGCCTAGAAACCATGCCTCTACATCTTGTGATTTAGTTACCTCTCCATCAAAAATAGGTGGCTTTTCCTTCTTAAAATCATCTAGAAAATATCCCTTATCACTCCTCCTATAAGGATATTGATACCGATGATAATCATAGTGCTTATCTGAATGAGAACTAGAATAATACATGTGTTTATCCCTTCTCCTATTTGGAGTGTCCAACAATTTTCCATCTCTAATTGTTTCATATCTATCTAATCGATGAACACCATGTGATCTACTACCATATGCCCCATTGGTTCTACCCTGCTACCCATGGCCAATGCGAAGAGGTCCTTTCTGCTATAATTTTGACAAGCTCTAAAGTATCACTACATTTACTTCTGCTAACATTTCCTTTACCTATATGGTTCTATAATTATCTGCATTGCAACTCCTTATTTCTTCCTTTAAACTTATCAGTGTCACTTCCAAGTTGAAAGATTCCCCAACACCATACTACTCCTCGAATTCATAGGGAGAGTCTCTACAGTCAACCATCTTGCTACCCATTTGATATTTCTTCCTACAAGGTATATCATGTAAGCTAAACCAAATCATTGTGATACATGTATAACATAATCATGACAACATATAGAAACATAAAACATAAGCATATGACCATGCAATCATCATTCTAGCTAGGGTCCAATCATCAATGCATGACCTCAACAACAACACACACAACGACATCATGCATGAAAACCACCATCATTATGTCACTATACACTTGACTACATGCAAACATGAACATGCATAAGTGATGAATAACTGTCCACACATATGCATAAAGTCATATGACCAAACATGAATGAACAATACTTGAAATCAAACCTGCAAGAATGATACATGCAACCAAGCATACAAGAATGTAACCAAACATGTCAAAATGTAACCAAGCATACTACAATGATACATGTAAGGGACATAAATCAACATTTAGTAAATGATACACTCATAGCGATGCATTCCACAATAACACATCAAAGTTTACAAGACAACATCACTACAACCATGAAAAACATCATGCAAGTGCGACAAGCACATGTAACACAAGTGTGAGAGACTCATATGCAACTGACATGCATGCATGACCAACACATAGCCCATCCAATTCAAGGGGTGAACCATGCTCTGATACCACTCTATAATACCCTCCTCCCACATCTACCCAAGCAACTTGCTCGTCGGGGTAAACATGCGACGAGAGGCCACTATGATATGATTCGACCTCCTAATTCATGTTAAGGAAGTGGAACCCATGGAAACACACCATACAAACATTAATCATTATCTACAAGACCCTCAGGAACCAATCCAATACTTTAGACAACTTGCCTTGGGGTCCCACTAAGCTTTTGGAAAATTTAAGGCTTAGTCGCTTCCATGCTATAGACATAAGTGCGACCAACAAATCAAAGTTTCTCTCATAAGCTTTCCCGCCAGTGACCAAAGAAAAAAATTGTTAGTGTTATGCCATCGATTTCAAGATTTGAGCCACTTTTTCAAGCCTAGACACCTCTTGAGATCAGAAAAATAACATGGAAATGACAGTACTAAAGCAAATACTTTTTGAAGACCTTGACTGGACCCCTACAAGCCATGACCAAAATTTCATCAAACATATTGAAAATGTGTAATCTACAAATGTAATTAAGAGTTCTGAGCATAAGGGTCTCATACTTAGCTGATAATTGCTAAGAACCATTGATGTGCCAACACATCAATTGACATTCCATCCATTAGATCATAGATACATTGATTATTCAGTTACAAGTAAAAACATGAGGGAAGCCATACATGGCTTCTGTCATAAAACACATACATAACTAGCACAATAGGGACAAAAATGCCAATGAAATTACAACCATGTAGATCACATATAATTCATCAAAATGCTCATATAAATACACAGATAAATAAAATTTCATTAGTGATGCAAAATCCAAACCTGGGATGAGACTTCCACGTTCCACTTGCCTATAGAGTGGATGATATGGGAATTCCATGTTCCAATTGACTATAGAGTGGATGATATGGGACTTCCATGTTCCACCTAACCATAGAGTGGATGATATGTGACTTCCACGTTCCCCCTGAATGTGAAATGGATGAGCCCAATCTCTTTTCAATTTGTTGGGTCCCCATAATACTAGTGATTACCCCATTACTATTGTAGTTGTACCCCTTATTAATATTGTTGTGCCCCTATTGTTCCCATATTGTTACTATTGTGCCCCATAGAAGCCCACTATTATTATTATTATGCCCTTACATTATTATTGTTATGTAGGCTTTGATTATGTTATGACTTCTTAGACTCCTATATATAGAAAGGAGGTCTTTTCATTTGTATCATCCAAGAATTGTTCATTTATGTAATGTAAAGG
>APFE031378384.1:73798-129821 GCA_000404065.3 Pinus taeda
GGTTTCCCCCTCAAAGAGGCTGAATTCTAAGGTGTTGATCTATCTTTTCTATCTTTTCTTGAGCTGGTTTCATAACATGGTCATTTCCACCACTAGAAGCTCAGTGAAGCGATTGAGATTGAGAGGCGTGCCAAAAACATTAATGGGGATGATGGCTGGAAATTAAGTTGATCCAGGCATTCTTTTGCTTATAGATGTATGAAAAGAATCACATGTGAAAATTGCAGCTTAACTCACAATTTTAATGCGCACACAAGAAAGAAGAAAAGACACCTAAAAGCACAAAAGAAGACACCAAGACTTGATAACGGAGTTCGTCCAACTTGGACTACGTCTCTGGGCCCTGCTCGATCAATAGGGAGGCCTTCATTCATTAAATGGCATGAAAAGAAGAGAATACAATCATCATTACATAAAAAGAGGCTTATACCTCCATTTTGGAAGATGGTTGAGATATGGAGAACTCAGATGGAGAAATGGAGAGCACCACTGTGCCTGTGGTGTCAATAGGGGTAGAAACCATATAAAATTTGCCCAATTTAGATAAGATGATCAATCGGCCCTCCTGCAAGCTATTGCCTCGAACTACGTGCCAAAAGTCCTCTCCCCCATACTTTTTCCAATCATCGGGCTTTTATACATCTCTTTTAGGACAAAGGTCGCTTATAAATCGGAGGTTTGTTCTATTGGAATAGAAATCGTTCATGCGGAAGGGTCTGTGGGCACAAAAAACCATTAAAAATAACCTTTTTTCTGCTCAAGCGGTATACACAAAAACATTGAAAATTCTGAAAGGCTGGACCTCAAAATATATCAAATCAGACCTATAAATCCATCAGGTTTGATCCCAATTGCCAATCGCTATCACTGATTTCAAGGGCCCCTGCATCAGGGAATTGTCGATCGCTGATACACTGATTAGATCTAGACCACTGATCTATTCCTTGATCGGACGGTCCAGATTGCATCGCATGTCGCTATCGCATTGTTCAATGGCCCTGTTGCGGCGATTCGTCGATCGCCAATTTCTTGATAAGACGATCGCCAATTTAATCCCGGTCGTTGATCTATTTCCTGATCTGATGGCTAAGATTGCCCGTCGCTAACCAGCAGATCGAAATTGCAACGGCCTGGAGGTCCTGGTCTTGTGCCTTGTGTTTCGCCGACCCGATCCATGGACGCCGATATCAGCGATCGCTACATCGCAAGTCTGAAGTCCCTGATATCGTTGATTACCTGCCTTCCTCTAACCTGATAGATCGATGATCATTGATCGGGGGTTGTTAAGTCCGTCCTTTGCACGTTTTCCAATGTGATTTCCTTTTTAAAGGCTAAAAACCCATTTTTAGGAGAAAATGCCTCATTTTCCAAAGGAACAAGGCAACCTTCTTTCTGCCATAACTTCATCATCCAAAACCAGATTGGAGTTCCATTCACACCGTTGGAATCAGGATGACAAGAAATTCGATCTGATGTCAATATACTTGCCTTTCTGCCACTTTGAATTTTGAGCTTTTCCATGCCACTGTATCTGAAGATCCACGTGAATCAATCCTCCCCATTGAGGAGCTTTTGGACTGCCAAAATCTTTCATTATTCAATTGACAAGCGAGAGAATTATTCCCTCACCCTTTCTTTCTCCAGCCATTTTGCTTTGCTAGGGTGCATCCCTTTGAAACCAACTCGAAGGTATTCCACATTTCCTCACCGTGAAGTCCTGGTTCTTCTGTCAAGGATGATGTCTTCAAGTAACTCATCGAGATATTCTAGAGCAAAGTCATCAACTGTAGGAACTGTGCCCACCTCATCGGCGTCCATGATCAATGGTGGTTCACAGAGATTTAAGTTCTCTACATTCACTACTGAGTACATCTGCATATATATCGGCAAATCAAGACGATAGACATTGTTTCCAATCTTCTCCAGAATGGTGAATGGGCCATACCAGATCGATCACAACTTCTTCCCTTCTCCCTTCATCCTGTCCTTGCTGATGTGGAACCACACTTTGTTGCCCACTTGGAATTGATGGTTGACTCGGTGTTTGTCATGTTGAGCCTTGTAATGGGCTTGAATTTTTTCCAACTTCTCTTGTACTACTTGGTGAATCAATTGGATTTGTTGAATGAACTGTTGAGCTTTGTCCCTATCATTACGTCCACTAGAGCCATCTTCCCTTTCAAAGACCATATCAAAAGGGTCCTTTGGAAGGTAACCAAAACATGTCTCAAATGGTGAACGATGCGTAGATGAGTGCACTGCTCGGTTGTAAGAATGCTGCACGTATGGGAGATGCTCATCCCACAACTTGGGATGTTTCCCACAATAGCCTTGTAGCAAGTGTACCACAGTACGGTTGACAACCTATGTATGTCTGTCAATCTATGGATGAAATGTCGTGCTTATTTTTAATTTGGTGTCCATCATCTTCCACAAGCTGGTCCAAAACTCCTTGAGAAAGCGTGAGTCCTGATCTGACACAATCGATGTGGGTAATCCAAAATGGACCCAAACATATTGAAAGAAAAGATAAGCAGTCTACTCTGCAGTGATCTGCTTTTCCCAAGGCATCAAAATACACATCTTGCTAAAACAGTCAACGACGACATACAAATAGTCGTGACTCTTCCTAGACAAAGGAAAACCTCCTGCAAAGTCCATTGACACACTTTCCCATGGACGACTCAGAATAGGGAGTGACATGTAGAGCCCGAGTTTTCTATTAGAGAGCTTTGAAATAGAACACATCACACAACCCTTTACATAGTGAGTCACAATGTTCTTCATATGAGACCAAAAACAAAATCTTTGTACATGACATAAAGTATTTTCGACACCAAAGTGTCCAGACACAAGAGAGGTGTGGGCTTCTCGATTTACATGTACTCTTTTCCCTATGGGAATTCATAATTTACCAAGGTGATACAACAATTTCCCCTACAAATGATAGTTGTCCACCTGTGAAACATGGGTTAGTTTTGCATAAATCTCCTTAAATGCATCATTGTTAGCATATTGTTCAACATAACTCTCAAAAGATAATGAAGCATTATGCAAAATAACAGAAGCAGAAATAGGAGGGCGGATAGCATATTGGCTACTTTATTTCTAGTGCCCTTCTTATACTTTATTACCAGATGAAAATGTTGAAGAAAACCCATCAACCTGAAATGACGAGATTGCTACAACTTGGTTTGTGACTGAAGGTATTGCAATGGTTAATGATTTGTATGGATGATAGTCTCCTTGCCGATCAGGTAGTGTTTCCACTTTTTCACACTTTGCACCAAGGCATAAAGCTCCTTGTCATAAGTGGGATAGTTTATCATAGCTTGAGAAAACTTCTCAGAATGGTAACAAATCGGCTTCTTTTGCTGCATCAGTACAACTCCCATGGCATAACTGCTCGCATCTGTTTCAATCTTGAATGGTTGTTTGAGATCGGGTAAGGCTAAGACTGGCGTGGTGCTAATCTTTTCCTTCAATGTTTCGAAGGACTTCTGTTGTCTTCCTCCCCATTGGAAGACCTGTTTCACACTTGTCAATGTGTGCAAAGGTGCTGCAATAACAGAGGAATTGGCAATAAATCTCCTCCAATACTAGACTGCACCTAAAAATTTGCGGACCTCGGTTACACTAGTAGGCTTAGGCCAATTTGTAATTTCTTCAACTTTAGAAGGATCAATTTTTAACTGAACATGACCAACAATATAACCTAGGTAACCCAAAGAGGTTTTCCCGAACTCACACTTTGACAATTTTACAAAGAGTTTTTCTTTTTCCAGTACATCAAGAACTTTCTTTACATGACACACATGTTCAACCCAACTTTTACTAAAGAAAATTATATCATCTAAATATACAAGAACAAATTCATCAATGAAAGGCCGGAAGAGATCATTCATGACCCTCATAAAAGTGGTTGGAGTGTTGCAAATCCGAATGGCATCACCATCCATTCGAACAACCCCTGTTTGGTCTTGAAGGTAGTTTTCCACACATCCTACTCTGCAATTCGGACCTGGTGATAACCACTACACAAATCCAATTTTGTGAATAAACAACATTCTTTAAATGATCTAATAAATCATCTATGCGTGGAAGGGGATAGCGATTTTTCACTGTGATTTTGTTTAGCGTGAGGTAATCCATGCACATCCTCCATGTACCATCTTTCTTTGGGACTAAGACAATTGGTGAGCCACACAGAGAAGTGCTCGGCCTGATGACCCCTTGGTCTAGCAATTCACGCACCTGTTTCTTGATTTCCTCCATCTTAATGGTCGACATCCTGTACATGCCAATATTCAGTAAAGGAGCGTCATGCTGCAAATGGATTTCATGTTGGATTTCCCTCTTCGGAGATAATCCCTTCAGTTCCTGAAACAGCTCATCATAATTAGAAATTAATTCAAATAATTCTTGTTTATGTTCCTGATCATAGCCCTGGAAAGCATCAGCTAATTCTGCCTCTTTTTCCCTTACAACCATCAACATGCAACCCTTACTGGAATTCACCAGCCTTTTCATTTGTACTGCACTTACAAGGCTGGCATTGAATTTAGTTTGATGAGCCCTTATTATATATTCTACCCCATCTTTTTTGGTTTGGTATTTGTTTTGATGACAGAAAAAGACTGCCTTTCTATCATACAGATGCGGGCTCCCTAACACCATGCCACAGATATCCAATGGGATCACATCTAATTCTACTTCATCCACTAACTTAGAAGCAATTACAAATTTGACTTTACACTGTTTGGTTACATTCAGTTTCGCTTTATCATGTATCCATCCAAGCAGGTAGGGTTTCGAATGTGGTTTTGTTTCTAAGCCAAGTTTCTTTACGAAGGATTCTGTGATTAAGTTTGCTTGGGATCTAGTATCAAACAGAGTTTCAACTTTAGTATGATTTATAACAACTCTGATATGAAACAGTTCAATTCTCTTTCGATCACTAGGAAGGGACTCATTTACAGAAATAGTGCCTTCATGCGATTCAGGATTAACATGAGGTGTAAGAGTACATTTTGTTCCTACTACTATGATCAATGCTTCATCTCCTGAATCTGATCCAAGGTCTTGTTGCGTCGTTGCCACTGTCTTCTACTTCCCTTTTCCTCCATACTTGTTTGGACGCTTTTCTGGGTGTTGTTTCCAACAGTGATCATCATCGTGGCCTTCCTTTTCACAATGATTGCAATACAGTCGTTCTCCTTCTTTGGTTGTTGTCGTCTTCTTCTCCTTCCCTTTCTATTTCACTTTAGATTTTCCATTGGGAGGTTTGAATGGTGGTTTTCTAGAATGATCATCTTTTACATTTTTTCCCCTATTCTCAATATGAATTGCCTTTACACTGGCTGAGTCAATAGTGGTTAGTTCAAACAATAATAATGAATGCCTAATGTAACTATGTAATGAGCCAATGTACTTAGTTACTAGTTCAGGTGTATGAAGTGCAATACCCAAATTCAGTGCTTGCTTTCTAAACTCTTCTATAAAACTCTGAACATCCTAACCTTTGCCTTGCCTTAAATACTGCCAATTCATTAAAACTTTTTGTTTGTATCCCAAGGGATAAAATTGTTCCTTTAACATAGAAATAAAATTAGGCCATGAGGAAAAGAGGTTACCCACATTCTTATTGCTCTGCAATTTGCTCTCCCACTAAATGAGAGCGGTGCTGCTTAGCCATAGAGAGGCCAGCTGAATCTTTACCTCATCCTCCATGATCTGCTGAACCCTGCAGTAGACCTCAATCTGCCTAATCCAATTATTAAGCTTTTCTGCATTTCTTTCACCATTAAACATGGGAAGATCAAATTTAACATCTAATTAAAAGAAAGGTTTCTTATATGCATCCTTGGGATTTCTACGATTATGGTGGTGAGAGGAACAAGAACTTTCACTCGTGAGGGAGAAGGAGGGGGTTCTTTTCCACCATTTCCATGCATTGAACCTTGTTCTTTTGGGTTTCTCTCTTATAATTTCTCCAACCTTAAAACCAACTAACTGATATTCTCTGCCATTGAATAGAAGGTCTTTCTGAAATTGCGCTCCTCTTCAAGATGAGGTTCATCTTTTGCCATGTTTCTCCTTCGATGTGCACACCCCGCTTCGGGATCGAAGGCTCTAGTTCCCCTTCGCCTCTTTGGAGCATGTTTCTTATTAGCATACAAACATGCAATTCACATCTAAAAAGACCTGCTCTAGTACCACTTGATATAGGCACTCTTTTTCTTATAGATGTATGAAAAGAATCACATGTGAAAATTGCACCTTAACTTAGAATTTTAATGTGCACACAAAAAGAAGAGACACCTAAAAGCACAAAAGGAAGACACCAAGACTTGATAATGGAGTTCGTCCAACTTGGACTACGTCTTCCGGCCCTACTTGATTAATGGGGAGGCCTTCATTCATTAAATGGCATGAAAATAAGAGAATACAATCATCATTATATAAAAAGAGGCTTATACCTCCATTTTGGAATATGGATGAGATATGGAGAACTCAAATGGATAAATGGAGAGCACCACTACATCCGTGGCATCGAGAAGGGTAGAAACCATATAAAAGTTGCCCAATTCAGACAAGATGATCAATTGGCCCTCTTGCAAGCTACTACCTCGAACAGTGTGCCAAAAATCCTCTCCCCCATACTTTTTCCAATCATCGGACTTTTATATGTCTCTTTTAGGACAAAGGCCACTTAAACATCGTAGGTCTGTTCTGTTGGAATAGAAACCGTTCAGGTGGAAGGGTCGGTGGGCACAACAAACCCTTAAAAATAACCTTTTTCCTCTTAAGTGATATACACGAAAACATTGGAAAACATTGAAAATTCTGAAAGGACGGACCTCAAAATATATCAAATTAGACCTATAAATCCATCGGGTCTGGTCCCAATCGCCAATTGTTATCACTGATGTCAATGACCCTTACATATTGGGGAATCGTCGATCGCTGATTGTCGATATGCCGATCCGCTGATCGTCAATACATCGATTAGATCTGGATCGTTGATCTGTTCCTTGATCGGACGGTCCAGATTGCATCACTTGTTGCTATCGCATTGTTCAATGGCCCTGTTGTAGGGATCCACCGATCACCAATTTGCCGATCCACCAATCGCCAATTTAATCTTGATCGTTGATCTATTTCCCAATTCGATGGCTGATATTTCCTGTTGCTGATCAACAAATCGTAATCGCGACAGCCCGGAGGTCTTGGTCTTGTGCCTTGTGTTTCACCGACCTGATCCACCGACGCCGATATCGGTGAACGCTACATTGCAAGTCTGAAGTCCCTGATATTGCCGATTACCTACCTTCCTCTGACTCGATATATCGGCGATCACTGATCGAGGGTTGTTAAGTCCGCCCTTTACACGTTTTCTGATGTGATTTCCTTTTTAAAGGCTAGAAACCCATTTTTAGGAGAAAATGCCTCATTTTCCAAAGGAACAAGGCAACCTTCTTTCTGCCATAACTTCATCATCTGGAATCGGATTGGAGTGCCATTCACACCATTGGAATCAGGGTTATGGGCACTTCGATCTGATATCAAGATACTTGCCTTTCTGCCACTTTAAATTTTGAGTTTTTCCATGCCACTATATTTGAAGATCCACCTAGATCATAAGTAGAAGCTAGATTCTAGCTTTCTCCTCTTAGCTCTTCGCCCCTCTCTTCCCCCTTTTCTTTCTTAGCTTTAGCTGTTCTCTCTCCTCCTGCTATTGGTTTTTCCCTCTTTGCTTTCCTCCCTTCAATGAGGGAGCTTTCCTGTTGCTTATAGCCCTCTTTGTGGTTTTGATAAAGTTTAGGTTATGAAATATATCTAGATCTAATATAGGTTTTAATCATTTTAAATAGTGAGTTTAGGTAATAATATTTTAAAAATTGATTACTACCTAATATTACTATATGAATTAATAAAGCAGTGACCTATTTATATCCACTAGTCTCTAACTATTAATATTATAAATTATTCTTGAATATTATTATCTAAAATGAATATTAATATTATAAATTATCCTTGTATATTATTCTGTGATTTGATATATTAATTAATTGTAATATTATCACCACTAATTTATTACACAACATCTAATTCCTTACAAAACAACCAGCTTCTACCTAGTGTTATTACTTTAAACATTAATTATTTATTATAACCAATAGTTTTTTACTATGAATATTATGAATTAATCTTGAATATATTTCACTTGACATCTAATTCATCAAACTAAATTTTTTCCTAATATTATTATTATATAAATTAATTGTTTACTATAATGGCTAGTTTCTACTAATATTACTATCAACGGCTAGTCTTTTTTCTTACGTCCCATGACTAGTCATCCCTTTCCTTCAATATTATTCTATTAGATTATATTATTATTTAATTAATAAATTACGACTATTTCAATAATAAATAATTATTTATTACATAACAACTGGATTTTTAACCAATTGATTTTATTTCACCAACGACTAATACTAGACAATGATGCATCCATGCTATTTATTCTCTTAGATCAATTGACTTCTCACCTTTTCCTAAGGATGAACCACATTAGTTGGTTTGAAACGTCGACCCAATCCTTACAATGTGATTAATCTGGAAGACTTCTCTCTAAATTGATGGATCACAAAAGTCTTAGATCTAACATTGATATATAAAAATAATTATTAACTATGGTAATTATTATCCACTACATCATATCCCCCCTCCCCCCCCCCCCCCCCCCCCCCATTTTGGAGTATCATCGTGCAATTAGATTCTCACTTTATAAATTGGTGATTTATTTGATTTATTATCATGCATCATCCATGGTTTTAAAACATTGATATATAAACATAATTATTAACTGTGGTAATTTTTATCCACCTGGATCAATCTTCCCCCCTTAGGCATGGCCCCCATTGTATAAAGTTCCCTCATCAGATGATGAAATTTCTAATGAACTTGGTTCTTGGTTAGCCACTTTCTTGGGAGAAGAATTTGTTTTTCTTTAACCACTCGATAGAGTTGCATGTTCTGCTAGTGAATCCATAATTCCATCAGTTGTACCCTGGAACTTACACAAAACCTGATGTTGGTCATGTTGTTATTTGTACTTAGAATTGATTATTGGTAGGGAACCATGGACCTATGGTTGGAAGTGTCGAAATCGTTCAACAAATTTTCCTGCCCGAGGGGAGGACTTTGTTGGTGAAGATGTAGTATGAGAAGTGACATCCATGGGGATTACTGGTTGGAACTCTTAACATGTTTGAAAATACTTAGTGGAGTTGTAAAGAGCTTTGTTGTGTCTACACTGAACATATGGAAGTTTGTCATCCAATGTAAGTGGTTGTAGGGGTGTCTTTGTAGGTGAGGTGAATATATCTCTAGACCCTTCTATAAGCTTGTCCACCTATTTCTGTTCTATAGAGATATCTTGTATTGAAGATGTGGTGGTTGTAGTGACTTGTGGTTCACCTTCAAACTGAATTGGAAAGGATAAACTTAGAAGTATGGGATACTACCTTATGGCATTGTTTTTATAAGATCAATGAAATCGTAGAAGTTGGAACTACCTCTGGTATCTTGTAGAGTTGATCCCCTAGAGTAACAATGACACTACAGGTTCGAGACTCATAAACAACATAACATTTCCACATATAAGGTTGTCATAAAAGAACATCACAAACTTCAAGTGGGGCAACATCACACAATACCTTGTCTGTGAGGGGCTTGATGTTGTAGGAAAAACGACAATGCTGGTTGACACGTATATCTCTTCCATGTATCAACCAACCAGTGGTGTATGGTTGGGGGTGTGTAACTATTGGAAACTTCAATCTTTTAATGACCTATTTTGGCTCCCACTATTAATGATGAAATGTAGTGAGGCCCCCGTCACCCACATCTAGTTGGATCTTAATAGTTGTTATGGTAACATTTGGTTCTACATCAATGATCAACTTTCTTTTATCCTTCTTAGAACCAAAATCAGAGCCAGAGTTTATTTGTTTCTCTTTAAGCTCTTCCAAGAAAGATTGTTTTAAGCAGCATTCATCAATGTTGTGTGAGGGACTTTTGTGGATCCTACACCATTTCCCAATGTATTCCTTTGACTTTCAATTACCATTCTTTTTTGTTTATTGGGGATGTCTTTCCCTATTTTTGTTGTGAAGGATCCATAGATCCAAAGTCTCGCTTCTTCTGTTTAAAATTATGCTCTATTTTGACAACATATCAGTATGTTGCACCAAGTAAGGAGATGTCGAGGAACTCCATTTTTGTCTAGATGTATCTGTGTAGGCAACCACTGTACTTGAGCAAAAAAATTTGTTCAAAGCATTTGATACCTATCTTGGTTCACAAAATATGAAAGATATTTGTGAACTCTAGTATTGCTTGATCCCTTTCCTGTCGTAGTGTGGTCCATCATGTATTGGTCTTCATAGTATCCTACAGGGTAGAATTCCTCCTTGAAGACGTCAACAAAAATGGCCCAAGTGGGGCTTGCCATGTATATCCCAGATTCATCTTCATTACATCTCTCTTAGTGACCTTCCCACCAATATTTGACATGGGGAAAATATTTTAGGAGTGCGAAGGTGATTTTCTCATTGTTAGAAAAATTATGGATTGAATAATATCCCTCTCGTAGATTCAACCATTTATGTAAAGCTTCTACATCTATTTTTCCTTCGAATAGGGGGATATCAAAGGTAACTTGTACCTTGAAGGGTGTTGAGCTTTCAAAAATTTGGTTGGTTGAAGGTTTCTCAGTTGTTGTTGGGAGTCTCCAGAGGATCTTGACAAAATTGTCCAACATCTCATTCGTTTGTCATGTAAGTGCTTCCTTGAGAAACAATTTAACAAGATCTCCTACTCCATCATTTTTCTTTTCGTTTACCATGTCAGTTTGTCGGCATCAATGAGGAAGGTCTTGCAAACATTGTAGTATTTCAATTCCCAACTCCTTGTGCCCTGAACTTGTTCGAGACATGTGAAAAAAAATAAATAAAATCAAACCACTCTGATACCACCGATATGGATAGTCTAAGGAATGAGACAAAAATAAAGTGACAAAATAATAAGAACTAAAACCTATAGAGTTCTCATGAGCCCTGATGCATTAATGTTGGTACAATCCAAGTTATTAAAGAAATGAAACTTAATGGATGAAAAAGGAATATATCACCATGTAAAAATAGCTAAGAATATGACACATTGCGTAAGAGAAACATTTCAAGAGGAAAAAAAAACATAAAAAGAACAAAAATATTTTTATTGAATGCGAAATATAGCATAAGACTACATTAGGACAAAAGAACTTTCTTTACCCCATGGTGAAGTCTTATATTTATACCTTTTATGGGGATCTTTCACTGAGAGTCATGCCTCTCATTACATTTCAAATACCATGGTTTACAAAATCCATGGTTGAATACCATGGACAAATATAATAAATTACAATATAATGGGTAAATATAATAAATTATTGCCCTTGTGAAAAGTTCATGCAATAAAAGTTAATAAAGGAAAAATAAGTCCATCAACTGAATGTTGGGCAATATATCCTAGTGGGAATCGCTGGATGTGTGTTTTGGCTAAGGGAAATTAGCAAAGGCTAAGGAAAATGCATTAAAAGGAAAAAAAGGCATTTTTGTCACATTTATTTATGAAAATGAAGGAAATTAGGAGAAAATTAAGGTGAAAGGTCACGGGTTGCATGTGACGAGGAAATTGAAGGAAAATAATGGAAAATGAAGAAATTAGAGGCCTCATGCATAAAAAGGCTTCTGAGGATCAATTCATGGCTTTTGTCAATTCAAGTTTGGAGCTCTCGCATTATTCTCTCTCTCTCTCTCACTCTCTTCGTCACTTAGAGTTTTCTTGGAGCACTCTAATTTGGAGCAAGGAAAGGAAAAGAAAGCAAAGGAAAGGAAGGCAAGAAAGGAGCGAGGAAAGGAAAGCAGGATCAGACAACTTCAAATAATAGGAATACTTTCAGGTAACCTTTTGCATGTGTTATTTCCTAGCTGGTTTGGACATGCATGACTTTGCATGTTGGTGTATGGTTCTCTTGCTATCGGTGGCATGGTTTTGCTCGGTTATGATAGTGGATTTCAGCCTAGCCTAGCCTTTTTTTAGATGCCATGGTATGTTGGGATGTTTATTTCGGTTTTAGAACTTTGGAATTTCCAGATGGATTTCGGAATCCGTGGCAAAAGTAGCCTCAAGGTTCATTCCCAAAGGCCTAGGAATCCCTTGATCGGTTTTGGCGGGATACACTGTAAACCCTGAGGGAGTAGTCTCGATTTAGGGTCTAGTGATCCGGGTTTGGATTGCGGTAAAGCTTGAGATACAAGGAGACAGAAATTTCCTGAAGGATAGCAATGGATTCCGGATGGCATTCCAAGTTTTGTTCGGTTGTGATCGGAGCACCGATTTTGGTGTGATCACGGTTTGATGTGGGTGGAGGTGGTTTAACCACTAGATTCCCTTGGTTGTTATTGGATTGGTTGTTCTATGAGATCCCACATTGATGCTTGGAATATGGCATGGGGGTGATTGGCTGAAAGAGAGATTTGGTTCAACCATGTCTATGGTCTGGTGGTACATGGAAGTCCCGAACCTAGTCGAATTTGCCTATGATTAATAAAAGCTAAGTTCTCTTACTTTTGCACTAATTTATATGTGGATTTAATGGTTATCATATCTCTCATATTTATATGGTTTTATTCCAGTTATAAGCACGGTTGAATGACTGTTTCATGTCGTGGTTATTTCATATATTACTTATTTACTTGTAATTGTTAAATGGATGGATGCAAGACCTAGTTGATGATGTAGTAGTTCAATGGAGAAGGAGGTGATCCTTCTAGTTATGTTTCATAAGTTGTTTCAATCATTTACGCTCTGTCTTGTAACCTAGACCAATAGGTTGCATTGATGCCAAGTGTTTGACAGAATGTCAGTCTCGGTTGGGGATTCTCAGGCCTAGTCCTGAGGGTGATTTTGATTGATCAACATTGTTATCATGTTTTTAATGAATTCTAGAAGTTACAACAAGTTCTGGGTAGAGGCCATGATTCTGGGCTAGAAAAGTGGCTTAAATCCTGAGGTCATTGGCACATAACTAGAAATTTTGGTCCACAGTCACTAGTAGGTAGGTTTGTGAGAGCGACTTTGGGTTTCTGGTCACTCCCTTGCCCATAGCATGAGAGCAACTATGGCCTAAGAGCTACAAAATAGCAATGGGACCTAGGGACAAACTGTCTGAGTGGTTGACTTGTCTCATGAGGATTTTGTTGATGATGTTGGATGATTGTATGTGATGTTTTATCGATTCCACTTCCTTAAGGTGACATAGGAGGTCGAATCTGATCATAGTAGCATCTCTCTTCATGTTTACCTCGGCTGGCATGGTTACTTTGGGTAGACCTGAGAGGGGGTGTTGTAATTACAATACCATGGGTAAGTACCATGGTTTACAAAATCCATGGGCAAATACCATGGGTGAGAATCATAATTACGATGGTAAAATTGAAATCATCATGAAATTAGGTTCTCATTTTAATATTATGATTTATTTTATTTATTATCATGCATCATCCATGGTTTTAAAACATTGATATATAAAAATTATTATTAATCATGGTAATTATTATCCACTTGAATCATGTTGGGTCCACACAACAAGGGTTACTTAAGGTAGATTCAAGTGATCAACATGATGTAAAGAATCTTTAGGTATCCCACAATTGTATTAACAAAAAATAGATGTTTAACTTAATAATATTGCATGAACATAATTTCCAAATTCATTATGGATGCAAAGATGTAGGAATTTCATTGATTGAATGCAAGCTAGGGCATGCAAAGTCCTAAGGAAAAAAAATGTCAAGTTCTATATTTGTTTTGTATCTTTAAGGTCCCATAACAATGATACTCAAGTGAATCTTTGATGAAACCAACTAAGGAGGATAGACCCTATCCTTAATCATACTATTTGATATCTTAGCACCTCGCAATGACATCCCCAAGTGTTTCTATCAATATACTATAGTAGCAAGATGGTTATAGGTTTATGTAAGGATGGTTTCAAGTATGCCTAGAGGGATTTCAATATAATTGAGGGTACATGAAAGACAATTCCATATACAAGTGTAATCTAATGTGGTACTACTTGAAAGGGTACCAACAAATGATGCAAGGTTGTCCAACTAGGTGACATGACTTGTATTTTCTACGTGTAGCCTTCTCCAACCATAGTTTTTCCCATCGAATAATATATCTCTATGTTATTCGAAGACACTAGAGCATGTCTCTAGCCTAAAAAAAATTGCTAAAAATTGGAGGTGTGTTGCATCAGGAAGGAGCTATGATACCCCTTGTAGTGTTCCTTAACCATTAAACTTGAAACAAAACTAGGTATACATAGAATATAATTGTAAGAAACTAGATACAAGAAATAATAAGATGAAATATGCAAAAGATTCCCTTGTATCTTAATAATCAAAGGAAGGTAAATAATGTTCACATGCCTCTTAACATGGCGTGGCCTTTTACTGGGCAAAGATTCAAATACAACAACACAATACAATCATTCCATAGCTTCTTGTCTCTTTAAAAATATTTTTAATAGAAAAATCCTAACTACCTATGGTACCATCATTAATAACTACCAAGTATCTTTTGGGCCTTATAAAGTGGACCCTTATTCAAAGAGGATAACCCCTCACAAACTCCTATGTAATATAAAGTAGGAAATTTATTGAGGTAGGAGCATGACTAGGTATCTAATGGCTAAGGACAAGATAACCAAAAGACATGGGCCTTCCTAGGATTATTTCAAACCCTTTTCAAAACCACTTGTGGCTTAAGTAGAGTTGGCATAAATATGTCAATTCTTGGCTAAATTATTGGGGAATAAATGACGAGGTTACTTTGGAGAATAACAACGATATTCAAAATATTAGTAAATCTAAATTTAAGTTGAAATTGTGATGTAATAAAGATTTATAGGATAAAAGAAAATTCAATACTATAAGGTGGTTATTGACCCTAATATAGAACTGTAAAGAAGAAAATAAATAGCTAAAATGAGAACAAACTCTCATGAGCTCGATAATGAAACAAGGCATTAGACAATTCTTAAAATGTCATGGGTGAAATAATTTGTCACCTTTTTGACAGCAAGAAAGTTAAGGATTGAAAAAAATTCTCTTTGATTTTCCTAACTATACTCACTTTTTATCACAATTTCAAAATATTTATGGGAATACCACCCTTTCTAACCTTTAACTCATCAAAACTATAACTATAATCACCACCACCACCATCATCTTTACATATACTTGTAAATCCATCTTAAACCAAGATCTCTACGAGAGATCAAATTTCCTTAAGTGTAAATCATTTAATTTCATCTCATCTATTGAATCTTTTGATAAAAAAATTACCCCTTTAGATATATTGATTTGTTTTTGAAATATTATCTCTCTCACCGATATATATTTTAATTTTAATTATATAAATATAATTTCTAATTTAAACATTTTAATTTATTTTTTTTAATAAATTTAAAATTTAAAACCATGCGATAATATCGTCCTTACAACATACTGTGAGACGACTTTATACCTGAGTAAAATAACGATGCTTTAATTACAAAAATAATACTGAAAATATTTTTTAAAACAATATTTTACATTGATAAAACTTGTTCCAACATTATTCAAATCTTTAATATCAATGTTGCATTAAAAAAAATATTCTTAAAGAAGAAACCACTAGCTCAGTGCGTCGTTGATTAGGAGGGAAATCAGCCCATGTAACTAACATAATTGTATAATAACCAGGGGGCTGTAGAGTAGCTAGTGCCTGTTTTAGAAAGAAAAATAATGCTGAAGAGGAGTTTTTTTGCAGCAGTAATACCAGTAATTAGTAGTAGGAATAGTAAGGCACAATAAGTTGTAGCGATATTATATATTCTACGTTGTGAACTGATAGCTAAATGTTCTAGATGTTTCTCCCATGCATCTAAGAGCCATCTGTAAACCATGTGGCCATATGTTTGGCAGCTATGTGTTTCGCAACCATGTAACCGAAAAAGAACATATCAGAGATGGGAGATATAATATAATATATACAAACATATTTGTGTTGTTCTTCTTATAGATGCGAGGGCATGTTATTTAATGCTCTTTATTAATGCTAGCATTAGTTTAGTAGCATTTACGGCTTTGAAAATATGAATAAACAAATAGATTATAATCTATGTTTTTTGCCTCCCCACCTCCGGAAAAAGCCAAATAAGATGGTAAATCCATTTATGTTAAAAAACTTTGATTATAAATCAAGAGCCAACACTAAGAAACGGAGTTGTCTATAATGCGATTTTTTGGAGATTCCGGTGACGGAATCTGGCAGAAGAAATGAGGTTAAATCTTGATTTTTAGCAGTTAAAATGGTTTTTTAACTGCATATTTGGATTCAGCGCCCTGAAAAACCCCTGGGAGCCATTGATTGTGCAGAAACTAGCTATCAAACTTAGGATTCCAATGAATTGCTACCGGATTTTGACCGGAAAAATCTGCCGGAAAGACTTTCAAAAAGTCGCGTTATAGACTACTGCCTAAAAAACATGTCAAAACAACTGAAGTAATACTAATTACATCGTTTTCAATTACTATAATTCCTGACTATTGCCAAATAACATATAATCACAAAAATCCTAAAATATATGAAAAATGACTGGAAAAAAATTGGTTTATCCCAAACCGAGCAGACATAGACCACATAACACAAGCATCTACATAGATACCGACCACATGAACCTTTCGCACCATAAAGTATATACACATTACAAATCTATTTTTTTTAATTAGAAAAAGAGGATTCAATTATTGGCCTCAACAGCATAATGTTTCGAGAATGATTGCAAGGGATCCAACAGAAAATAATATGTGGCTAGTGTCGGCCTCAGGAACTTTGAAAGCATGTGAAGAATGTGATGCTTCATCGCAGTTAGTTGTAAATATCGGAGGTTTCAGAGTAGGTATATTTAGTGCCTGACATATTGATTGATAGCTGTCTGGTTTAATTTTTTATTTTTTAAATTAGAATGTATTGCTATAGATTTTAGTAATTGTAAATTTTTGTTATTTAAAATGTATTTTGAATTTTACATATATTTTAAATATATAAATATATTAGGTTTTCAAAATATAAATTTTACAATTTAAATTCAGGGGAAGTTACAATTTCATTTGGATTATGAGATTTTTGGTGGAATTTAGCAATTTTTTTCAAGAAATTTAATACTGGGAGTGTTTGAATTTTTTTGATAGTGGAAATGGATTCAGCACCATCAAGAACTCGTAGCACAAAAATCTTGAAGCTTGAAAACTATAACTAAATTTCCAAAAATTTCCACCAAATTTTCTCAAAATTTCACTGGAATTCCTATTTTTTTGGAAATAACTTTAAACTGCATTACACAAAAAAAAACAATTAAAATACAACTATGAGTACATGAACTTAAAACAATGGCTCCAGGTGTAATAGGTGTAGGTGACCATATGCATAATCTTTTAAATCTGATTCCAGTGATTTGCCAGGTCAAAAATGAAGGAAAGTTAAATATATTTAACTATAGATCTGATTCATAATGGTTTGCCAACCCAAAAGGTAAGGAAAACGATTAAGGCATCCCACTTCAATTGGTGTTATATAGAATCAATGCGTACACCAAAATGTCTTATGCAATCTTCCATTCAAACATGAGGTGTCAGAACAGCCATACCAGCTCTGCTTACTCCAACTATAAGTCAAACTGTGATAAAATAAATATTTTCAGACAATGTGAAACACGATCACTTATTGTTATCTTAATATATTAGTCTTGACGATTAGGTGCAGTGACAAAAAACAAGATCCTCGTGTATATATCTTGGGATTCTCAATTGTGCTTAGCAGCACAGACCTCCATGGAAGTTTACAGGACTTGGGTGAAGGAAATTTTTGTGTGCAATATATACCTATGACGTTGAAGTGGTGCTGTGCAAGCATGGAATTGGAGTTGAATTAGCTTTACATCTGCACTGCTCCTGTGGATATACAGAGATATTGATATATATATTCTTTGTATGCACATTTACCTCTGAGTTGAATCTGACAGAAGAGTGGAGAAATCATTCTGGTAGGTGCAGAATGGCTTTCTGTGCATGCATGGAATTGGAGTTGAATTAGTTTTACATCTGCACTGCTCCTGCGGATATACAGAGAAATTGATATATATTCTTTATATGCACATTTGCCTCTGAGTTGAATCTGACAGAAGAGTGGAAAAATCATTCTGGTAGGTGCAGAATGGCTTTCTCCACACGTGTGGGCAAGTATGAGCTGGGGCGTGAGCTTGGTGAAGGAACGTTCGCCAAGGTGAAAGTGGCCAGGAATATTGAGACAGGCCAAAATGTTGCAGTCAAGATCATAGATAAGCAGATGATACTCCGCAGAAACCTTACCCATCAGGTAGGATTTGATTTGCTTCCTTGCCTGATCAATACTCGCCAGGAGAGATAGCATGGTCTTATGATATTTTTCTTGTTAGTAGATTAACAACTGGAAGTACAATTCCCCAGCTATGCTTCTAAAGTGAGTGGACTGGTTGCAGTCTTGCAGAGATGGCAGCTATCCTGTTTGGAACTTACATTTGAGTATTGCTACTACCATCTGAACCAAAAATCCATCAGTTGATAAGTGGGCACTTAACCAGTGCAACAAGGAAGGAATGATTTTAAAGTTTAAATCTTGAGTGTTGCACACGATAAACTATTCTAGCTAAAAGTAGAGTTCCCAAAAATACAGCCTATGCAAGCCCTTAATCACTGTGCAGTAAGCCATTCATTGGCTTAATGTCTTTCCAGGCTTACTGTCTTTTCATCTAGTTCGTTGGAGGAGAATAAAATGATATTCAATGGATAAGATGAGTGATTAGCTTACTGCTTTTCCATTTCATTTTTTAAATGAGAATAAAATGATATTCCATATACAAGATAAAATGATATTTCATCCATAGTTGCCTTACATGGTATTCAATATTTTTCGCCCTTCTATCCCAGGATATGATATAAACCTGGAATGTAGAGTCTCAGTATTTCATACATCGGCCATTTGTCTTAATTTAGAGATCGGCATCCTTAAGCTTTGCAACTTTCATTGTGTATCAGATCCAGCACTACATGGATTTGTGCTATTATCCATACCCAATGCACTCGACTCATTTTTCTAAATTCAATTCAGAGCACACAATGTACTTATTCAATTCACAGTTTACCAATATAAACACACACAAAGAGTAGCTGGATCACCCTCACCCTCACTCCACCTTACCCTAGTCTGCCTGGCTGGGGCAAAGGTTTCTAAAATGCAACTCGCTTTTCTAATGCAGTTCTGTGGATTTTGATCACAACCGAAACAAGTAACTGGTATTATTAAATCAAAGCATCAGTATTGCTGGTTGAATTTGCAGGGGGGAGTCTGGTGTTTCTTGTCAGTACTTATCCTTTTCTGAGCCACTCTTTCTGCCCTTCTCATCCTCTGAAATCTTGCACCTGTCATCATTCTCATTACATATACTGGAGCTTTCACAGCTCCTCCGTATACATTTATCTCAGGTTCAACACCTAGCCTTAGTTGAGCTCACTCATCGGTTGTAGGGCCTGAGGCACGCACCCTATTCTCTATGTTGAATATCTCTCAGTTCTTTTGAGACTTTGAAGAGCCACGGACTGAGCTGCCAGTGCCTCTTTCAGGAGGTCTAAGATATCTGTCCCTATGTTTTGAGTTGTAGCAATGAAAGTATGCATGATTTCAGTTGTTCATTAATTTTCTGTGTTGTTGGTAATTATAGTTTTTAGAAATATTATTGGCCATGTTAAATCTGGAGGTTATATTGTTGTTAGCCCAACAATTTTTTTCCAGTTCAGTTGTGGATGATCAGAGTTATTGAATATATACTGTCCATATTTTTATTGTTTTTTTTTCCACTGGATAATTGTAGGTCAAACGAGAGATTAGCACGATGAAGCTGGTTAAGCATCCCAATATTGTGCGCCTGTACGAGGTCGTTTCTGAACGTTGGTTGAACTAAAAATAACCTTTTGGTATACAGTGTTACTAGAGATTGAATAGTAGCGTTATGGAACGAATAACATGGGGTTTGCTGATTGGTTTTGGATTACTGGTTTTAATGGTAAAATGCAGGTTTTGGCCAGCAAGAGGAGGATTTATCTTATCCTGGAATATGTAACAGGGGGTGATCTCTCTGACAAAATTGTGAGTTGTTATCATGGCCTATGTTCAACCATTTTTGTGTGTTGCAACTAATTTCGGACCAATAAAGCTTATTGGATTGAACAAAGATCTGGTCTATTGTTTGTATGGAGGTCCTTTCATCTAGAACTTTCCCTTTTTGTTAGATGACAGTGGCTCTTGGACAGGGTAGTTTGTTGTTATCATTAATATGAGAAGGTTACAAAATTAATATTTTAACATGGAGAGCAGTATCTTATTGAGTTTTTCGTTGCTTTTTTACAGGCTTATCTTCAGAAAATAACTGAAGAAGAGGCTAGGAAATATTTTCATCAGCTTATAGATGCTGTAGATTATTGCCATAGTAGAAAAGTATACCACAGGGACCTCAAGGTATTAAGTTTCGATCTGTAAAATTTTTGACAATTAATCTATATACATGGATTCCTGGGAGCTTATGCAAGTTTAGTTAATGTTTGCGCTAAGATCAAATTTAATGTTATACTGATTTTGGTTTTGTTGAGCAGCCTCAAAACATACTCCTGGATGCTCAAGGCAATTTGAAGGTCTCTGATTTTGGACTGAGTGTTTTGCACCAGGTACAGTATTTGGATAATATATTCGAACAGTGTCCAAGTTCTTAACATTTCAAAACCACAGTTTTGAGCCATGAAACTCTGTTCACCTATTTAAATTTTAATCTAACAGTGACTGAGAAACACGTGAAATAATATGCCTATCAAATGGGGCATAAAAGCTACCGGTTGATATGAAACTGAGACTTCAATTCAGATTTCATTAGGAAAAAATTTGGTCCGTGCAAACAAGCAACATCAATGGTCTGATGCTTTGCTCTGCTTTTCTTTGCTATAATTGTTTGCTGTTGTGGTCATTGGTGGAGATCAATATAATTATGTTTGGTTGTGTTGGCCTAGTTAAGAATGGATTCTGAGAACTGTGATTGGTAAATGCTTATTCTTCTCCATAATATGGGCAATGGCTGTTGTAAAATAAAACTATAATCAAATTTCACTTTTTCTTGTTTAACTTGTTTCCAGATCCTAATAATGTGTCTAAACACACTTTGTGCAGACAGGTACTATACTTTCTACCACTTGTGGATCCCCAAATTATATCGCACCAGAGGTACACAAATCAAATCTTCCTCTGAGTTTGTTAGAAACTATATGAGAATTACATTATAGGCCTTCCATTATATATGAGAATTACATTATTTTGCTATGATTTGCAGGTAATTGTTAGCCAGAATTATTATGGAGCAGCTGCAGACATTTGGTCCTGTGGGGTCATTCTCTTTGAATTATTAGCAGGATTCTCTCCCTTCGAAGATTCTAATCTTATCGACCAATATCGTAAGGTATAATCACTGCCACTTTCAAAATTTATGGCTAATCCAACAAAACAATGTTATGTGGACTAATTTTTATGGTCAAAATTCATAAAATTTGGAAAGAGTGTACTAAAAGAAACTACCAAGGAAATTTTGGGTGCCCAGAAAGGGAGACTAGTTATAGGTTTACGTATCTGAGTCTCAGATATTGATGCAGGAGTAAAATCATACTTGTTTTTCAGTTAATCAAATTTTATGAACAAGCAAATTTTGATGGTTGATGGTAGACTTTGTTTTGCTTCATAGATTTGCAAAGCGGATTATTCCTTCCCTTCATGGTTCTCTTTTGGGGCCAGGAAGCTAATAGCCAAGATATTAGATCCTAGACCGAACAATGTAAGTTTAAAATCCTCTGTAACGTCATACTGCAATATTTGGAATGCAACTCTTTTTCATTCACTTTGTACTCCAGAATTTGTGTTAAAATCAAATGTAACTGCGTTTTGCAGAGAATGACAATAGCACAAATTTATGAAGATGAGTGGTTTAAGAAATCTTACAACCCTCCTGCTGAGCCCTGGGATGAAGAGGACGTCACTTTGGATGATGTACATGCTGCATTTGATATCACAGAAGTAAGGCTCTGATAATATTCTTGATGTTCTTGTGATGTACAAATGGGATTGATATCAAAAATATCAGGAAATTTTAGTAATTCTTTATTCTCTAGTCACTTAAGTATATGGATGCGTTTCCTCCTAATAAGCTACATGTTCAAGTTTATGGATGTGTTTCCTCCCGATAAGTTACATGTTGAAATCTAGAATGAGTAGAGAATGTAAATTTCTGTAAACTTGAGTAATCAAAGCGATGAGTGGCGAGAGATTCCATGTCCTATAAATAAGAGAGTCTCAAACATAAATATAAAACATAAATAAGAGAGTCTCAAACATAAAAATGTGGTGTTTTACTTGGCCATCACTTTAAAATTACATTATTATTATTATATATACAATTTGACATAACTAAAAAATCACCCGGCATCTTTTTCGGATCAACTTTTGATTTTGCAGGAGCATTTGGTGTCAAAGGACAAGCAACCTGTTTTCATCAATGCCTTTCAGCTGATAGCAATGTCTAGTGATCTTGACTTGTCTGGGTTCTTTGAGAAGGAGGTATCTTTTCACATGTCTACTATTTTTATTTGGGTTTTCGCTGAATGTCTCCAATTAGTGAAAATCTGAAGAGATGGCATATTTTAGATAATAAACAGTTTCCTAAAAAATTAAATACCGCCTTGTTTACTCAACAGAGTCTTGAGTAAATTTAGCAGGATTTTCCATTATTTATGTGATTTTATTCATTAGAAAACTTTAATTTGATAAACTAGCTCAACAATGTCTTCCAAGTTTTTAATGTATTCAAACCATTAACGCCAATTTTGGATTGCAGAATGATGGTAAAAATAAGAAGAGGTTTGGTTGCAGACTTTCGGCTAAGGGGACAACAGAAAAAATAGATGATGCTGCGAGGAGTCTGGGCTTGTTAGTAGAAAGAGTAAATCCTTGCAAGGTTGGTATACAGTTTATGGATACATTATCCTCCTCATTTTTCTAAAATCTGAATGTGAAACAATATTATGGCATATATATTTATTAAATAAAAAAAAGAAAGGCACTGTAAATTTACTCAATATTTGGGATGTTTTTCATTACTTTCAGATGCATTTGTTTGGAAAAATATTCAGAGACCACTGTGGTATAAAGAGCATATATTAACCAATAAATATATATATATATATGGGATTCATATAATTGGAGAGAGAGCTCAAGATATCTCTCTAGATGATTTATATTAGTTCCCCACATATCACTGTCTTGAACGAAATAGAATGGAATACCCCTGTTATCTTCCTTGTTGATAACTGCCTTTCTGCCAGAATTATTGCTGGGCTTTCTGGTATCATGATGGGATCCAAGCCATAAGTATATGGACCAGTAATAAACGTATAAGAAAATTGAACTTCAGTATTTGTCCTTAGAAGCTTATTGATTGTAACAGCGGTTTGGTGCATCTGGTTTATCCTCTCCAGTAGTTGAAGTAGCTGAAATCTGGATATAATTTTTTATTGATTTCTTTTTGTATCAACATCAAAAAAATTGAATGCATATTCCAATTTCTTGCATAATTGAAAAGAAATGCCATTTAAAAAGCTGATCTTGTTTCATTTGATGATAGATAAAGATTCACGGAGCCAAAGAAACTGGAAGGAGGGGTTCATATTTATCTGTGTCAACAGAGGTCAGAACTCACTGGCAGTTTCTTTACAATATTATATAATGACCTTGTGCTTAATCCACAGGAGTTAGCAGACAATTGAATTGCTTGAAGAAATTAATTTATATTAGACGCAAAAAATATTATAGCACACACATGGCACATCCATAATTATAATTCTGAAATATCAAAAGAAAACAGAAATTTGCTTCTTAAGAATTACAAAAATACCCTTAAAAAATATCTATCTATCTAGATAACGTAGCCAGGAAAATAAAGCAATGAAAGTCTCTGCAGGTTACCGAAGTTGCACCGTCTTTCTCTGTGGTGGAGATGTGGAAATCAGCAGGGGATACAGTAGAGTATATAAAGGTAAAGGTTCAGCTAAATTTTAACCAGCTTTTAATCTTTACTCACCATCAACTCTCTGAGAATGTTCTTTTCTTATGTTCCATGCAGTTTCACAAAAGTTTTTCAAGCATTCTAATGGATGTACCTGGTAGCCCAAAGGTAAATGCTTTTGATATCAACCGCTACTTCATTACTATTTTTATTATTATTAATACAGTAACGCTTATGAGTTGTACTGAGAAAAAGGGGGATTTGGCCATATTCATACAGCCTGATACAACAAGAGTGTTTAATATTTTCTCTAGATCACTCATCTTTCCAGCTCTAATATATGGAGATTATGCAGGGAGGAGAGTGCTTTCTGTACTTACATTGACTGAACTCTATCACGTCAATCTACTACTGCTCAATGCTCATCCTCTCCCTTCTCAGAATCTTTCCCTTCTTCGTGCATATCTTGGCTATTCCACCACTCTGTAACTTTGGAAGTTTTTTATTTTTTGTTTTTTTGAATTCTTTTCAGATTTACAATCCAGTGATATATAAAGTTATGTGAGTGATGAAGATCCCAGGTTCAATTGCCCTTGCAATCAATAGAAATTCCAACTCTTCTATATAGAAACTTGTAACAATAAGTCTATTGCAATCCCATATCCCTTATATTATCATTACTCATTACTCTGTGCTCTGAAAATTGCATTAGTGGAATGCCCAAAATATTTCATAGAGAGTTGAGGTATTCTACAGCCTCTATAATACAAGTTTTACAGAACTACTTATAGCTGGACTTCATCTATTTCAAGCAAGTGGAAAGAGTAGTTAGTAATGAAAGCGTTTCAATTGCAGATTGTGCAACTAGACTGTCCGAGATCTGAAGAAGATCACCATTTAACTTCTGCAAGGTATGGATAAGCTTTTTTAAATTCTTTCTTTATGGTTCATGAAGTTTGTCCATGTTCTGGCTCTTTTCAGTCTCTTAATTGCAAACCTCATCTTCTTAATTCTTTCTTCAGGCTTTATGGTGACTAAAACAATTTTGGACTTTCAATTCTTGCAGTTGTCAAGAATCTTGCCACACAGACTTAAGGATTAAGGATTCCAATTTCTGCATCAAATAACTTTCCAGAAGATCCTTGTACCGATCATCATTTTCTGCATTTGTTAAAAAATCGATTACCATGGCGGTTGATAGCAAATTGAAATACTAATATCATCAGCATTTTGCCTCGTTAATGCAAGAGTGTACAGTGAATGCTTTTCAAATACTATAAAAGGACTAACATATAAGGTAATATATGTATATCATTCTAAATAGGTAGCATCAACTATAACACACCATTGAATTTTTTAAAAGGAAGAAATATGTCTTACAACTTTAAAAGGAAGATTTATTATACAATCTAATTGATATGGAAATAAATTATGCTATCTCAAAGTTATTAGATATTTGAGAAAGTTCTATATTAATAAAAATTAAATATGCTATCTCAAAGTTATTAGATATTTTTAAAAAACTTCTATATTATAAAAATTGATAAATAGTGGTAGAGGGAACATGTTAATGTATTAAAGTTTTTAGAAAAAAATAGAAATTGTTAAATGGTTCAGTATTTTAAAAGAAATAAATAAATATAACAATAAAGAAACAAATAAAAATATGTAATAAGAAATTATAGATTATTATTATAATAAAATTAAGATTATTTAAAATGTTTTAGATAAAGGCTTGGCATCAAAGTAAAAGTTTAAGAAAAATTATTGAGTTTATTTTTTCAACTTATCTTCATAACTCATTCACTATCTTTGAATCCCATAACACCCCTAACCCTTATTACTTAAGCCACCTAGTACCTAACCCACACAAATATATAATGTATTTAAGCACCCAGCACACTCAACAACATGCATAAGTGATTAAACTATGGTTTTCACACTAATAAACAACTAATCAAGCTAAGCATCAGAGGGGCATATGAAGGGAGAGCATAGACAATGCACCTAATTGACACACATAGGTGGAACACATAAGAGATGTTAATATTTAGTGACAATAGCCCACTACCTTAATCCCGTGACCCTTAAACCACTAACTTGTGTAACCTCATCTCATTTATAACTAACTCACTACCCTTGAACCCCTCGACGCATAATCCATTAAACCTTGTAACTCTAGCCACCTCATGCACCTAATGGCAATCCCAACCTATCTAAACACCTAATGAACTTAAGCAATGCATATAAGTAATTAATCAAGCTAAGTTATGCACGTAAAGACCCAATCCACATAAGTACACAATCAATGTATTGAAGAACACACTTATGTAGTGCACATATTTGATCCACATAAATGATGCACCCAAGTAACACTTTACTACACATAAGATATGCATATATGTGCTACATTTATTTGAATCTCACATATAACATGCCTAGCCCCTCAATTCCTGATTACCTAACCTCCAAAGTTACTTTATGGAGATGGGGATCATCAAAATTCCTCTTCTTCAACCATCTTAAAACCCATTTCAGAGGCCACCACCACCTTCTACTTGTTGAGAAATTTCCAACGATATAAATTTCATCCAAATACAAGCTTCAGAGACAAAGTTAGGCTCATCCAAAAATCTACCCCTCCAAGTGCTATGCTAGTATCCATACATTACCACATGGAAGACACATGCCAGACACATGGTAGTCCTTGTCCACATTTCCCCATTGCATAGGATGCATCTACAGTAGTCAATCCATGTCATCCTACCCAATCCACATTGGAATAATACTAAGTTCCATCAGTGTTTGGAGGAAAGCTTGATGGCCAACATTTAGATCCCTGATACTTGATCTCCTAATCATCTAATAGTGTGAGGCTCGATCCTTTGATATCCCAAGAGCCAATCTCCCAACATTTTGATATGTGATCATTTTCCATCCATGTTACCTCTAACCATTAGCTGCCACATAGACTCCTCAAATTGCACACTTTGATCCATGTCATTCCATGTCTTCTTACCATGTCGTCATGCCATGTTAGTGCCATGTCAACATGCCACATCATCCTAGAGTTTTTTTGTGTCATGTCATCATGACACATGAACATGTCATGGTATCATCTTGTTAGCATGCCACATCACCATCAAACCACACTAAGACCTTCCCTATTGGCTACCATGTTGACCTATCATGTTAGCTCACCACTTCAACCCATTATTAGGTTCCATCGATATCGAGGGGAAACCATAAATATGAAGAGTTTGACATCCTGATCTTCTAATACCCAAAGTCTCATTCAACTATAGGTAAATGATGGGAAAGTTCTCTGTTAGTTGATGGATGTTGTTAGGGTTTGTTAGTATTGGGATTTTATTTTGACCACCTACATATCCCATTCACCCAATATCCCAATACCTAATATCCCCACACCCTAAAATCTGATGGTTTGACATGCTAGTATCATGATTTTGTTGGGTGCAATGAATTAATTGATGTCCCAATACACCAACACTTGATCTTCTAGAAGCTAATATACTGTAGTGAATTAACGAGAAAATTCCCCATTAGGCAATGGTCATTTTAGAATATGTTAGTATTGGGACTTTGTGTGATAGCTTGCATTATGATCTCTCGATGTTCCAACTCCCAATCTCTTCAAAGTTGATATTCTAACATCTTGATAGTCGAAAGGGTGATAGGGATGTTATTTGATGGAAAAATTCTTTGCTAGCCAACACGAGTTTTTTTGGTTTTGTTAGCATCAAGAGTTTTCACTAGCAGTTGCATTGAAGTGTTCTCAACACCCAGTAGTCAATAGCTTGATAGACTGATATTTTGTAGTCGAAAGCCCAATCTCTTGTACTCCAAACTTAGGTGCCTCTTGGCTAAGATCTTGGTCACAATCCTCATTGTCCCATGTCACCAAGGGTTGGGGATAGAAGCTTTGATTCTTGAAATCCAAAGGGGTCAATCCCTGAAATTCTAAAACCTCTGGTAGAGCTTCTTAGGTTTGTTCCAAGGTTTGCAATGAACTTTTGATAGGGAAATCACTTGTTCATAACACTCTTGAGGGCTATATTATCTTATTCAGCCAATCCATGCATTTAGTGTCTTTTTTGGGCTGCAAAATTAAATGAAAAAAACATTTTGGCTGATCACTTGAGGAAATAGGTTCCCAAAAACTCCTTAACAACAAATTTGCAACCCATTCCTCTAAAATATCACAAACATGAACTTAAACTCCTTTTTTGAGTCTCCAATCAACGCAACCTCTAAGTCTTCTTAGTCATGGCATCTTACTAGGTAGAGGCCTACACAATCCTAAACAATGAAACTTACCAAAACCAAAAACCATCTGTTCTATACTTATGGAAGCACATCATAGGGACATATTAAGATTAATGGTAGGAAATGAACACTACACAACCATTATAGCCAAAGGCACCATCTCATATCATAAAAAAAAACATTACATATAGGCCATAATATCCATTCAACAAGTAAGTACTCACAATTTATCTGTTATGGTCCAACCCTAACCCCTTTATTTATGTAATAAGCCTAAGGAGCCTAGTTGGAATCATAGTTAGTTAGATGAGTCAATAAAGCCCATAAGCGGTTATCTGCATTAATAATAATTGTAAGTGGTTGACTCACATTATAGAAAAGGGACCACGTTAGGTATAAACAAGCCATAGTTAAAAAATAAAGTGGTTAACCCTTGTTATGCAAGGGACCACTAGTAGTTAGGGTTTTGGATGTCATTAAGCTATAAATAGTCTTAGATAGTAAGGGAAGAATCACAAAGTCTTATTGTAATTGAGCTATGCTCTATTGGAGGTTGTACCCTCGCAGAAGCAAGTGAACATTGTATTATGCTTCTGAATAATAAAATATCTTTGCAGCTTGTCTCATTTCATGTGATATTTTTGTGTTTCGGGCTATATTATTTCATATTTTTGGTATTCTAGTTTTCTCACAGGTCAAGTGCATAACAAGTTATATCAAAGCACTTTCCAGGGTCAGTTGTATCTCTAATTTTCATAAAAAAAAATTAGGCTAGAGACGTGTTCCAACGTCTTTAAACCACGAGATCTGTCATTGAGCGCATAAAGATGTAGATTTGGGGAGGCATTCACATAGGAAATACAAGAGATGGTCACACCTATTGGAATCCCTTGTAACCCCTGTGGGTACCCCTTCGAGTAGTAGCGCATTAAACAGAACCATGCATAGACTTCACTTTCACATACCCTTGGATATATGGGAAGCCCCCTAGGGAAACTTTAAACCTAATCTTAGATAAGTCGTCGACCATATTGCTTCTACAGTACATTGAAAAAAACACTCGGGGAGATTACTCGCATGTACAATAGGGTAGTTGGGTAGTACAACTAAGGGTACGATCGATCCTCCTTAGTTAGCACCCTGAAATATTAGGCTGAGTACTATTGTTGGACCCCTATGTATATTGCAATTTGTAGCACCGGACATTCCTTTGAGACCATAGTTCCTTCATATATATGAAGATCACCCATGCCTTATTGTCCAGATCATATCCAGTTGTTAGGGTTTGATTGTCATTGTCTAAATCAGATCTAACAGTTGGGGTTTTGTTGCTGCCGTACATGTAAGATTCAATAGTTGGGGTTTTCACAACATCGATTTGACTCTTTATGTAGTGAGGGTTTTGTCCCCCATAGTCCAGATCAGATTGTTGCAGTGCATTCTGTAGTAACAAGACCTTGGGGTTTCTGTTACTACAGTGTCGACGTGATTTTCACAAGATAATTGGCATCATCAAGATTTTTGGAATTCAACCACTATAGTGTTGATCTGTTGGGAGTAAAACTCCTATCAAGGCCATCTCGAGATTCTTTTAAGAGACCTAAGCCATAAGATTCAGGATGACGAGTTGGTTGTAATGGTACCATTCACTTGTAAGCCCCCAATTTTTCAGGCGGTCCCAAATTTTCCCCGACATAGCTTCTAGTGACCCATGTCACTAGACTCCTAAGCTTGCCCTCTTTCCAAGCATACCACTCTTAAGTAAGCTCAAAAATTGATTGGTCCTAGTGTATGCTTAGTACCAGGTCTCAATTTTGGCTATGAAAAGGGATACCGAGAAGGTCAACAACCTCGAGAAAAAATCAATGAGTTCTAGGAGGCCATTATCTCCCAACTTGAAAAAGTATTGACTGTTATAAACATGCCTCACGAATCCATGAGGGAAAAGCATAGTGTTGATGCACACATAGAAGGAGAATCCAACCATCACATTCATTTCCATGGAGATCACCAATATTTAAGCTACTAGACACCCAAGCTAGACATGTACAAATTCGATGGCTCTAACCCCACATTATGGGTGGCACAAATGGAAAAATATTTCTTCCTTAATAATATCTAAGAGGATGGAACTAAACTACATGTGGGAGACCTTTACTTGGACCAAGAGAGATGGAAGTGGTGGTAGTGGCATCAAAAATGTTATCTAGGGAGGCCAGCTTGGAACATGTTCTCAAAATCCATCTGTGACTGCTTTGATCGAGAATCTCACTTTTTGGGTTGTATCACTAAGATCAGGAAAACAGGTATAGTAAGGGACTACATTTCATCTTTTGAAAAATTGGCCATCAGAACTGAAGGACTAGGAAATGAATTTTACTTAGAATGTTTCATCAGTGACCTAAAGGAAGCCATCCAAGCCCATGTCTAAATGCATCAAGTAGCTACTTGGTTGGACACATGACACAAGGCCTTAGATATGGAATTCACCTTAAATGCCTAGTCCAATCATCCAAATTTTGTCGCAAAGGCATATCCCACCCAGGCTATGGGCCCCACCCAAACACTTAAGGTTCAAGAGGTGTCACTAGCATAAATGGCCAAAAGAAGGAAACAAGGATTTTGCTACTACTGTGATAACAAGTACTCCCTAGGACATAAATGTAAGGAACCAATTTTTTTTTCGAATTGATGCTACTGAAAAAAATCCAACTGATGAAGCTCCATCCACTAAAGTGATTGAGGAAGAAGCGAGTGAACCCCGAACCAACCTAGACAATGATTTCACAACTACTCCAAATGAGCCAGTTATATCACTACATGCCTTGACTGGAATTTCTTCACCCCGTACTCTCAAAATGTGAGGTTTTATTAAACATTGGCTAGTAGCAGTGTTGATTGATAGTGGAATCACTCATAACTTTGTCCATAAGAGAGTAACATAAGCTATTCATTGTTTTGTAAGGGTGATATCTAATTTCCAAGTCCTTATCGCTGATGGGGGGACCATGAAATGTGAAGGATGCTGTGAAAATATTAGGCTTCAGATGGGGGATTATCACCTCAAAACCCATATGTTTACCATTGAAATGGGTGGTTTCAACATTGTCCTTAGTGTTGAATGGCTCCACATACTAAGCCCTATCACAATGGATTTCTAGGAGTTATATATGAGCTTTAAGAAGAATGACCACACTCATATATTGAGGAGACTCCAGATAGGTTCTCCTACGATCGTTAGCTCACATTGAATGGAGAAGCTTTTAAAAAAGGGCCATCATGGGATAATAACGAAATTTAATTCCATCTAGGCCATTGAATCCACTCCTCCTCATATTCATCCTTATATACAATAGGTATTAGATCACCACGAACAGGTCTTTAACAAACCTAAAGAGCTCCCACCCTCTAGGGGTGAATATGATCATAGCATCCCTTTGGTCTCGGGTGCCCAACCACCAAATTTCTACCCATATTGATATCCTTTTGCACAAAAGGATGAAATTGAAAAAATCATCAGGGAAATCCTCGAAGCTAGGTTATTTGTCCCAACACAAAGCCTTATTAATCTGTAGACTTGGTCATGGTTCTAAATAAAGATGGAGAATAACGCATGTGTCCTGACTTTAGGGCGCTTAACAAGCTCACTATCAAGGACAAATTTCCTATTACAGTAGTTGATGATCTGCTTGATGAACTACATGGTGCTAATTTTTTTACCAAGCTAGACCTTTGCTCAGGCTATCACCAAATATGCATGAATGATGTTGACATTCCCAAGACAACCTTTTGAACTCATGAAGGCCATTATGAATTCTTGGTCATGCCATTTGGTATGTGTAATGCTTCATCTACTTTTCAGAGCCTCGTGAACCACCTTCTGATACCATATATTAGAAAATTTGTCTTGGTATTTTTCAATGACATTCTCATCTACAACATGACATGGGAAAAACACCTTGAACATGTTGACCAAATATTGCGATTGCTCCAAGATCACAATTATTTGTCAAATTATCCAAGTGCTCATTTGGAATGGAAGAAGTAGATTTTTGGGACACATTTTGGGTCGTGATGGAGTGAGGGTTGATTCAAAAAATATTCAGGTAATGCAAGATTGGCCCCAACCAAAAACCTTGAAGAGTTTGCGGGGATTCTTGGGTCTCACAGCTACTATCACAAATTTGTTCGCAATTATGGACGCATTGCCAGACACCTCACTAATATTCTCAAGAAAAATTCATTTCTCTAGATTGATGCAGCTCCGCAAGCCTTCTTGGCTCTCAAACAGGCCATGTGCTCCACTCTACTATCAACATTACCAAACTTCACTATATCTTTTGTGATTGAAAGTGATGCTTTAGGTATGGGAATTGGCACAATATTAATGCAGGAAGGTAGAGAATTGGCTTTCACTAGTCAACAACTCAGTGACAAACATATGGGTCAATCTACATATGAGAAAGAAATGATGGCTATCTTACATGTAGTAGACACTTGGTGACCATACTTATTGGGATGACGTTTCCAAATTTGCACTGACCATCATAGCCTAAAATGTTTTTTTCAACAACATCTATCACCACCACAAAAAAATAAATGGCTTCCAAAAATGTTGGGATATGATTATGACATAATTTACAAGAATGGGCATGAGAATGTAGTCGTTGATGCCTTATCGCGCCAATTTGAGGATGAGGGCACCCTTCTGTCACTCTCTCTACCCATACGAGATTGGATTGAAGAGGCTTTCCATGAATGGCTCTCCCACCCCTATCTGTCCCAACTCATTAATAACTTAAGAGAAGATACTAATTCTTCAGGAGATTACACTTGAAAGGATGAGATTCTTCTCTACAATGATCGAGTAGTGTTATCCTCGACCTCCACCCTCAAAACCCACATTTTGGAAGAGTTGCACTCCTCTCTAATTGCAAGACATTCAAGCTTTCAAAAGACTTATGCCCAAGCATGTCACTCTTTCTTTAGGACTAACATGAAGAACGACATTCTTACTTTTGTAGCTGAACATGATGTATTCCAAGGCAACATAGGGGAAACAGTCAAACTACCAGGAACCTTACAACCATTTCTACTTCTTCCATCTGGATGGATGTTTGCATGGATTTCATTACAAGTCTCCCAAAGTTAGCTAATAAATCAATCATCATGGTGGTTATTGATAGAATTTCCAAATATGCTCATTTTTGTGCTCGATCACACCCATTTACCCCAATATTGGTGGCTCAAGTTTTCATGGACCAAATCTTCAAACTACATGGAATGTCAACTTCCATTGTTTCTGATCGAGACCCCACTTTCACCGTATATATCTATATCTATATCTATATTTATATCTATAATATATATATTATTATATATATATTTATATATAATATATTATATTATATATATATATATATATTATATATATATATATATTATATATATTATAATATATATATATAAACTATAAACCAAACTTGGTAACCAATGAAGGTCGAACCGAAGACCCCAATATTATCAACTCAGCTCAATGTCAATTGCATTGTCTAATGCAACTTAAGATGACATTCAACTAAGATACATATAACTTGAACCATGTGTTATTCATATGATGTGGGGCTGGTATTGTGGCTCATATGGTCATGTCCTTCCCTATGTGCCTATATAACATTGGATGGAACCTGTGGCCTATTGTGTGTTTCAAGTGCAATAAGGGACAAGCCCATTTCCTACTCGTATGAGCCTTTAATGTGTCAATGGTTAGGCCTATTTTATATTCATATGAACCATTAGTGTGATAAGGGACAAATGTGTTACCTATTCGTATGATCCATCAATTACAATATTGAATGAGCCTTGTAGACAATTCGTATGTGCCTCAATGCATAAAGGCCAAACCCTACAACCAATTCATATGTGCCTCAATGCACAAGTTCCAGGCCTTGTAACCAAATCATGCGTGATCAATCCCCATACATATTAACATCTCTCCTCGACCTTGAATCATAGAGTTAATGTAATAATTACAAAGCCATAACAAAAATGAAACCATAACCATCATCAAAACTTCACCTCTGATATATGGCACTTCTCACAATCATATAAGAATATGTTCTCAGTGATATTGTAGCTTAGGGATCTATGGAATTGATTTCCTATACGAATTTACCAAAGTTTTTAAAACGTCTTTTTATGGTTGGCCGACACTACCATGTGACCAAAACAAATTCTTCCTTTGTGACTGTGTCCTATTAGCTGTTGGCCAAATAAATCGTTCTTGCTAACAAGACCGATCTCCCTAGTATCGAATGATATCTAGCAACAAGCAGCACAAGCAAATCTACTTTTCTCTAATCAATTCATAAATGAAAACTAAGAGGTGTAATAGACCCTACCTTGGTCCAATGCTTGTTTATGGCAGCTTCGTTTCAACAGCTTCAAGCAATTCCTTTTTAATAACCTGCATACACAAACAAACACACATCAAAGAACACCTGCAAAGATATTGTAATAAAACATGTTTATTATGAAGATCAAGGAGCTCATAAAATAAACCATTAGAGACAGTTCATTGAGAAAAACAAACTTGATTGTATTAACTTTTTGAATAAAAGAACCTTACAACCTTTGCCTTGATGTTGCACAAGCTCTTTCCAGGGTCCAGCAGGAATCTCCTCTACTTTGACAAGCCTCACTCACTTCCCAAATGAAATTAAAGGTAGGTGATCTCTCCTCTCACAAGCTCAAAAAGGAAGTTTAATTTCCAGCAGCATTTACCCTCAAGAATCTTCAGCTTTCAACCTCCCCTACAACCAGCCCAATGCCTGAATTTATAGTGCAAATGGAGGAAGTTGCAGGTCCACCATTAAAGGGATAAGTTCCTCCTTCAATGGGATAAGCACCTCATATCATGGAGTTAGCTCCCTTAGTTATGAAATGGATGAACCAAGGTGAAGCGGACTTGCCAGCGCAATATTCCTTCTAGAAGTGTCCAGAAGTGACCCAAGATGAGTTTTTAAGAATGAACTCACGCCTTTTTAACTTTTACAAGGGTTCGCACCCATTACTCAATAGATAGAGCGGTTAGGTTCGCAGGAAACATGACCATTGGGTGCGGCACCGCAAGCAATGCTAGGAGAAAGTGTGAAACCAGGATTTGAGATATTTTTAAAGTCTTTCTCCCATTTTCAAGGCTTGACATGAAGAGCTGAGGCTTAAGACTTGCAAAGGAGGTATGTATGAGTGGTGATGGACTCACACAAACTGTAGAAAGTCATGGTGACAATTTTTTGTGTAACAGAATGCCCCCTAAAGTGCAAAGTCTGTAATAGATGAGGATAATTTTTGATCATCTAAGAAGACTGAAGGACTTTATCATTTCAAGGATATTCCTGTGGATACCCTAGTCGGAACCTGTAAAAACACAAAATATATATATATATATATTTGAAAATATCATCGCTGAGGTAGGCATTCCCATACTCAGATCAAAACTGACTAAGAACTATCTAAAACTGTTCTGATGTAGGAATGATTTTGTATTACATCACAAGTAGAGACATATGGACACAGTATGGGCGCAACCATCTGTCTATGAATAGTCCACTTATATAATGATAACAAAATTGCTCGCAGCCTGGATGGTGGAAACTAGATCCAGGGTCTTCATTTCTACTTCCCGAACTAGTACGATTCTATCCATGTGAATGAATGTGTCGAAGTCGAACATGGTAGAAACCACTTGATTACCAGTCAATGATGTAAACTGTTAACAAGTGTGGGAGGAACCACTAGTAATGTTAGTGGCCCTCAAAGTACTCAGTACAATCCATGAAATATGAATGAATGAATCGATGTCGAACACGTCACAGAATCCTTTGATCAAAGGTCAATGATGCAACCTGTCGTCAAAGGCGAGAAACCTGCCATTGAGGCATGCATATTCCAAGGTACTGATGATTTCTAGATCATCTTTCTAGATAATGAGTCAGAGCCGATAGAAAGCGATCCGTCATAGGAAAGCCCATAACACGAAACCATAGATCAAGTCTGAAGAAATATATTTGGCAAGGACTAACTCAGGGATGGTCAATGATGGATGACAGATATTTCGCAGGTGAATGGTTTATTTGCATAGGCCTCTTGAACACATAACGAGACTGCAGATGGCTTGGTGACAATTGACCCAAAGCTAATACTCGAAAACCGACTGAAGACTTTCAATGTGGCTTGATTAACTGTTAGGTAAAGGATTTCCCAACCCAGGTGAATAAAAGTGTCGTGTTCAAGAGTGATGGAAAGTTTTTTCAAACACAAAGTACAACAAACAGGTTCATTTTTCTCTCTTTTCCCCACCATTTCTGGCAAGTACCTCTTTATTTTTGACAAGCTTGAGGAGGATAACATTTGCTTGGTTATAAGCTCATCCTTCAGATGAGTCCAACTTAGTTTAGATTCGAACCTTAAGAAGGAGTGGTTCGTTCCTGTTTGAAATTGAACAGGTCCTTTACTGTGAAATTTTAGCGAGTCCAGTATAGGAGAAACTCGGTCTTTTTCAATTTTAGGGAGTCATAAGAAAAAATTAAGAAAACTCCATGGTTGTCCTTTTTCGTAAATTTGTGTCTCCCAAGCCCGAAAAAGCATAAAATAATACTTGAGAGAACTGCTTGACCATTACGATCAAGGAGTACTTTTCATAATTAGTGCCTTCAATCTGAAAAAGTAAAAAAAGCGATCGAAAACATATCGTTTTATTACCAATATCGAACTCGAAACGACAAAAGTCCGGCAATATTTTCATGTTTATACGGTCAGAAAAGAGCTGTAAGTGGACCGTATTTTTAATTCCGTTTTAACGAGTCTAAAAAAAAAAAAACTCGACAATCTTTTCATATTTTACGAGTCAGAAAAAAGCTTAAAGAGGACTCCTATGTGTTTTTGTTGAAAATGACCAATTCTCCCTGAACATCCAATATTTTGCACAAAAATTGCAAACATTACTCATATCTATTTAAAAATGAATAAAAATGTACCAAAAGTGACATTTTCAAAGTGAAAAATAAATAAATTAAAAATTTATTTATTCAAAAAATCTTATAAAAAGGGTTTTTACAAGTTCATTTTCACTGTTTGGCTTTGGAGTAAAAAGTAAGAGCTTTTGGTAAGAAAACTTCCTGTGAAGATTGCGGAAAATCCGACCGCTGGAATCGAGAACCGTCTTCTCCAGGTAATCCACATCGTCCCTGACTTGCATTTCATCCATTTGAAATTTTGTTTTAGGCTTTAAAATTTGTATTTTAGAAGGAAATTTGGGCCAAAAATCGCCCGCGGCGGTTGCGCAGGTGCGCCATGTGGCCCCTGCGCACTCCAACTTTTCTGTGCATAGGAAAAAGTCGGAGTGTCGCACCTGTTCTGAAGGAAAAGTGCGCAACTACACACTGTCTCTAAAAGAATGGGTGCAAACCCCACGGAACACGGATTTAAAACCCTAATTTCTTCATTTTTGCCCCACAAGTTTCAGATTGAAATGTTCTAAACCACCTATTTTGCAATGCAGATAGACAAGATGTTTATTTGGCGGGAAAGAGAACACAAAGATGTGGATCAAGCCACATTACTCCATCCACCTTCATTACAGGCATTGAGAGCATGCGAGCTATTTATATTTTTGGCCATACCTCGCATGAGGGCACAAGTAGACTTTCTACAATGGCTTGCAGACAGGTGGAGCACATAGGACCAGTGTTTCATCATTGGAGGACACCGGCTCGAAATCGAGCCAGAGGACATTTATTTTCTGACTGGTTTGCCGAAGAGAGGTGAAGGATTATCTCTATTCGGATCTAGGCCAGGTGGCTAGTCTGTCACTAGTCTCCGACTAGAGTTTTGCAATGTCCAAACTGCGGACAAACGGATAGATGTGAAGAACATCACCTGTCCTGAACTTAAAGTGATCGCATTTATTGTCACCAGACTGTGCGGAAGCGCAGTATTACATTTAGCCATTGGTTCCGCATGGCAGTAGATTGCTTCCGAGGCAACATCTTCAACTGGTGTGATGTTGTGTTGGCCAATATGAAAGGCCAACTGACTAGGGTAAAGAATGGACAACTAAAGAACTTTGGATATGGTTACTTAGTTGTGAGCTTTGCCCTAGAGAGGGTACCTATGCTGGTTCCACAACAACTTACCGTTGAGGCTGGACTTCCCCAAGATCCCAGGATTATGCGCTGGGTTGCAGTAATGGCCCGCCATCTTGAGGAGGGCACCTAGGTCATTCGATTCTCACCTGAGTATTTTCGTTTTTTAGAGAACCAACTCTTTGTGATTCAGGATTTTCCATATGCTAGGATGGATTATCGTGGTGATCCAGACATGGCTCTTCCACCAGGAGAGCAATGGGATGATACAGGTAAAATTGTTTCAACATTTTTTTTTAAATTATATATTTTTTTGTTTTTTAAATCGTCCAAAAACTCATAGTAAAAAGTTTTAAATGCAAATGTGGGTTCACAGCGATCGACCGCTCTCCAGCCTTATGATAGAAGATAGCTAGCTGCCGCAGCACTAGCACCACAGGACCAATCAACAGAGACCTTGGCCAAATTGGAGAGTCATCTAGAGCACATGACAACAGATATTCCGGAGACCAACATAGATGACATTCCTCTTAGGTTACAGCACTATGTGATTGGGGTCCCAGGACCTTTTAGGAGGTTCCTTTGTAGGGTGGCCCGAGTAGTGGTGTCTTATCGTGATCATCACCAGTGATAGGATGATTGCATTGTAGACTCATTTTTGGACTTTTTGTGCTATCATTTTTGCCGATCATAAGGTGTTTTTCAACCTATGATCGAAGACGATGTATATTTTGACACACTTCTATGCTATGATATATTACTGTTATTGGTTATCTTGCAAAACATGTTATGGGATGTTTTTAAATTTATTGTTTGATTTAATGCAAATGTTTATTTAACACTCGAGAAGCAACTGCATCTGCTAATGTATTTAAATATCTTGGAATGTGTTGATATTCGATGTAATCAAATTCTCGTTCCAAGAGAAAGACTCTCAAAAATAATTGCAATAACATTGGATTTCTAATGGTATAAACTCTATTAAGCTGTAATACAACGAGTTCTGAATCTAACCTAACAATCAAACTCCAAATTCCAAATGAAATGGATTTAGATAATAACTCAATCACTGCACTTTATTCTGCAATGTTGTTCGTTGTTTGACCGAGGCTTACCCCATGCATAGATACTAACTCGTCAGAGGGCGAATAGATAACCCAAGTTGCGGAAGAGATGTTCTGTGTACTACGACAAGCGCCATCAGCGAGACCGATGTATGTTTAGAGAGGCGTCGACATCTTCAATCTCAAGAGTAAAATCAAGATAAGTAGGAATAATGATGAAAAACACTCTCTAAAGTAAAGCACGCATTCCTAATCTAAAAACACACCAAACTTAAAAAGAAACTAGTCTAAAAATCTCCACACTAATCTTTTAAGCATAATATCGCTTTAGATAAAGCACATTCCTAGGTTTACCTAAAGAGACACCGTCAAAATATTCTAATTCATAGGCCCATTTTGCTAGCTTTCGCTTAACAATATACGGACCATGCCACATGGGTACAAATTTGCCAGCGCCTAGCTTATCATTTGCTTGATCGTAAAGTAAGACTAGGTCTCCTTCCAAAAAATTGTGGGGTGTAACATTCCGATCATACTGAGCTTTAATTCTTTTGGCATGAGTTTCAATAGCTAATGCAGCATCACGTCGATTCTCATCTAATTGAGCTAAGTATAATAAATGTTTTTCCTCTTCGAAAGTGGCTGGTAATAATTGTACGATAATTTGTAATGACGGGATTTCGCATTCAATGGGTAGTACTGCCTCTAAACCGTAAACCAATTGAAAGGGAGTAAAACTTGTTGATGTTTTGACTGAGGTTTGGTATGCCCAAAGCACTGAAAATAACATGTTATGCCAATTCGACCTATGAATCCCAATGATTCGTTGGATCATAGTGACCAGAACTTTGTTGATTGCTTCAACCAGACCATTTGCCTATGGGTAGTATGGAGTGGAACTATCGTGACGCAGGCCAAGCTGATCTGTAAGTTCAGTCATCAGGATGTTTCGAAAATGACTCCCATGGTCAGTGATAATCGCTTGAGGAACACCAAACCTAGTAATTATGTGATTGAAAACGAAAATCGCAGCAATTTTGCCGTCTGCTGAAAATGTAGGCATCGCCTTAGCCCACTTGGTAAAATAATCTACCGCAAGGATGATATACGCATGCCCCTCGATCGAGTGAGGGTTACATGTAATAAAATCGATACCCCATTTTGCGAATGGACCGGCGGCAATTATAGGGTGGAGAGGAGCAGGTGGAGTGCGCATCTTACGATAAAAAATTTGGCAATTGTGGCATTTCCAGACTGCAGTGATACAATATTTGAATAAGGACGACCAGAAATAGCCAGCGCGCAAGATCTTTTGGGTTGTGGCATACCCAGACATATGACGGCCACACACTCCAGAATGACAGTCATTAGGAACCTTTTCAGCCTCGTCATGAGTTAAACAACGTCAAAAAATAGAATCCACCCCACGACGATAAAGAGTATCTCCAATAATAGTGTAATCTTGGGATAGGAAACGTATTTTCCAGTGCTGAAATCTTTGAACAGCTTGTACTACTGCCAAGGCTAGTTTCTCCACATGTGAATATTTTAACTCAGTCAGAGTTAGAGTCCGACTAAGATAATAGATCACATGTTCACTCTCAAATTCATCCTATTGAACTAAGACCATCCCAATGGTGGAATGGGAAGCAGCGAGGTACAAGAAGTAATCCTGGGTGTAGTTGGGAGGATGGAATAACGGCACATGGTTCAACGCGTGTTTAAGTGCATCGAAAGATTTATTAGCTATCTCATCCAAAAATAATGGAGTGTTCTATTTCAACAACCGGGTGAAACCTTTTGTAATCTCGGCGTAGTTAGGAATGAAATGATGGAAAAAGTTTGCTTTCCCTTGCAAACTTTGGAGTAGGCGAAGAGTCGAAGGAGGTGGTAGTTTGACAATGGCTTCGACCTTCGAAGGATCGACGCGAATGCCGGCTTTCGAAACAACAAATCCCGGTAAATGACCTGTTTCTATACAGAAAACACATTTGTGGGGATTCAGCCTAATCCGATAATGCATACATCTCATAAAAATTGCTCGTAAATGAGTGAGATGGTTGGCTCGATGTAAAGAATGAGTAGGTAAATCATCGAGATAAGGCTGCACAATGTGCTTGATGTCATGAAACACATAAGACATAGCCCTTTGAAAAGTTGCGCCGACATTCTTCAATCCAATAGGTAACTTGCAATAAGAAAAGGTCCCCCATGGACAAATGAATGTCATTTTTGGTTGATCGACAGGTAGAATGTTAATTTGATTGTAACCAGAAAAGCCATCCATAAAGGAGAAAATTTCACTACCAGCACAATCATCGATAATTTGATCGATATAGGGTGTTGGATAATTGTCCTTGGGACAAGCACGATTAATATCCCTATAGTCAATACATATTCGTATTGTCCCTTGCTTTTTAGTAACCGGAACAATATTCAATACCCAATCTGTTAAAGGAATTGGATAAATGAAACCCGCTTTAAGTAATTTCTCAACTTCTGTTTTGATGGCAGGAGCTTTTCATGGGTGTATCTGACGCAAACGTTGCCGGACAAGTTTAGCATCCGGGTAAGTTTTGATCTCATGAGCAACAATTGAAGGATCAATTCCTGGCATTTCCTCATAGGACTAGGCAAACATGTCATGGAATTCTTGAAATAGGGCTTTATATGTTTTGACTTCAGTGTCCGTACAAGAAGCACATATGTGAATGTTTTCAACAATCCCAGGTTTGACTGAAATGTCGATATGAACCGTTCGAGAAATATTTGCTAAATTTTATTCAGAATTAGGATGTTTCAATGGATTCTGTGGTCCTGGGACATATTCAACAGTAAAAATAGATGAAAAATCATTCTCAAAATGATCAATCTCAAGTAAAAACGAAGATCGATGATGAAGATCTTCCCATGGTAACTCATCAACAGAAAAAAGTTCTCGAATTTTCTCATCGGTGTGAACAGTTTCAGAAAAGGTTGTTGAATCTGAGGTTGAGATTGAAAGTGATTCTCCATGGATCACATTCACTAGATCAAGATTGGTTGAACTTGAATCGGAAAACGACTGTACAACCTGATAAGCAACTTCAAAGGGACTCAAAGGCATGGCATCACCAAAAGAGTCCACCTAGGAATCAGATGGAACGAACCAAGGATCATCAAGAACAATGGATTTTGATGAAATCATATGAATAGTCGTGAAAGGAGACAGTACGTTGGGAGGAGGAAATGAAAAATTTCTGAGTAAACTAGAATCTTTAACTAATCCTACCCCAACATCCTTATAATGGATAACTATTTTACCAACATGTTGAATACTCTCAGCGGAGGATGGATCGGATGAAAAGTAAGTTAACTAATCTATTGTAACAATCTTTCCATTATGTGGAAACTTAATAAGCCGAAAGACCGATGAAACAACATCAGTCATCGCGTAAGACCAGCTACAACCTAAAAGAAGGTTGTAATCCAGAGGGGCATCAACCACTTCCACATCTAGATTAACAGTTTTTCCTTCAACCCCTATAGGTAATTCCTGTAAAAAGCCATAAGGATTAAACCCTCAGCCATCAAAGGCCTTCAGAATCGTCCGGGATTGATTAAGTGTAGGAGAACCAAGGGCCTTCCAACATTGTATTGACATAATACACGTTGAAGCTCCCTCATCAATCACAGTCCTAAAGCAAGGTCTGCTTTTGACTAACACTGGAATCTAGAAAGCCATTTGATGAGGTAAATGAGGTGTACTATTTTCTAAATCGAATACTATGAGCTTTGAGTCCTAAAGATCAACAACTCCTATAGCCGACAATAGCAATTTACGTTGTGCTAGACAAGATTGCAGCACCTCCAAAGCCAACATTGTTGAAGGTGAAACAGCAAAATCTTCAACAATGTTATAGTTCTGAGCAGCTCTTGCATGTGGATTGAAAGCTGACTTTCGAAGTATACCTTTAGCAGGTGGTTTGATTACTAAGTTTGGATTAGGTTTCTCGATCTGTAGCGGATCGAAACCAGACAGAGCTGAGGTTGATGGGTTGGAATTAGAAGATTCCGCTTCCTTACCACTAATAGGACTCTTGCTTCCATAATCTTGTGATCGTGTCGCAATCCTTACATGGGACATCATCATTATGGGCTCTTCCGAGGCATTAGAGGAAGAACCTATCATCTTACTGTCTTGACTCGGAAAATGATCCTTCAAAACAGCAGGTGTTTGAGAACCTTTGACGATTTTCGCAACCTCAGCACGATGTGGACAATCTGTTGTAAAATGCTCCCCATCGCAGATGAGACAAGGATAGAGAGGTTTACGTTTCTCGTCAGTAGATTCATGTTTATCTTATTTCTCTTTCGAGTTTTGCTTATTCTTTTTCTTGCCTTTCCTCTTACTGCTAGATTTTGATTTGGCCATAGATGATTCTATGACATGGACATCGGCAGAAATTTCAATTGAAGACTCTCCCTTCGGGGAATCTGGTAAAGTTATAATAGGAGAATAATTCTTGGAGGATTTCTTCTTACTTTTGTTATTAACATAAGTCAGAAATGACGATGGTTTTATGTAGTAAAATGTAATGACGAAATATTTGAACAGCTTGTACTACTGCCAAGGCCAGTTTCTCCACATGTGAATATTTTAACTCAGTCGGAGTTAGAGTCCGACTAAGATAATAGATCACATGTTCAAACCACGGAGATGACTCACACCCTTGCACACATATATAAATGGATCCCTCATCTAAGAGATCTAGAAGCTGGAATATTGTGAATTGCAAGGAAGTACTGATAGTTTGTATTTGAGGACAAGAGCATTGTATTGTTGGTGTGATCTTGCTATTTCATGAGGTGAAGAGGGATTGAAGCTGGGAGGATGATGTTGGATCAGACAACTGGGTTGTAATTCTCCCTTCTACTTAATAAAGTTCTTCAAGTTTTCTTCCATATGATTGTGCAATTGTGAATGTTATCATTTGCGAATGCTGTCATTTGTTCATTATATATCTCATTTTGTAATGTTTATGTTGTAATAGATCAATATGCTTTGACGGTTCTTTGTTTTTGTTTTTCTGTAGGTACTCTCCAAGCGGGTTAAGTACAGGGAGGAGTTACAAGCTCTGTCAAGGGGGAAAGAGATCAAGCAAGGGATTAAGCAGAAGTTCTAGGTTGGTTCCGTTGTATTTCTCTTATCTGTTACAAATAGAAGAAATAGTTGAATTGCTTTAAACTGTTGTTTCTAGGGTAGTTGCCAAACCTAGAGGGCTAGCCATTCGACAAGACACTAGTTTTCCCTTAAAAAATAACACCATTAACAAATGTGAGAGAAACCACTGATGATGTTAATGGCTCTCAAGATGCTATAGTACAATCTATATGGGCTGAATAAATGAGTTGATGGTGAACACCACACAAAATCTTTCGGTCAAAGGTCATTGATGTAGAACTGTCGCCAAGAGTGAGGAAAATTTCCATCGATGTGTGCAAGCACCAAGGTACCAAAGGGTTGTTTCTAAGTCATCTTCCTGGATGATGTGCTGATGTTGACAGGAAGCGACCCGTCACAGGAGGGCCTTGATGTACCCTCCATCAACGACATGAAACAAGTATCATGATTGATACATAATGATGTTGATATAGAACTAGATTAGGAAAGACAAACATGGAATGAAGGCTTAAGAGTATTGTAATGGATATCAACTAAATGACTTCTCTCGAACACACCGATGACACTGAATGGAGTTGGCAACATTGATCCAAAACTGAAATGGAGGTTCTAAAAAGGTATGATGAGCTAAAAGACAAGCAGAATACCCAACCTAATAGCCATAAAGATGAAGTGGAAGAGTGTCCTGTTAAAGAGCGACTCACTGCCATTAGAAAATGGAATACCTTGTCTTCCCAATTTCCGCAACCATACTAGTTAGTGCCTCTTTATTTTTTAACAAGCTTGAGGAGGATAACATATGATTGATCTGTAAGTCCATCCTTCAGATGAATCCCTCCAAGTATCTTTAACAAATCCTGAGAAGGAGTGGTTTGGCCTTGTCATGTTTGACAAGTCCAACGAGGGTAAAACTCAACATCTTTTTTCATGTTTAGAGAGTTTGAAAAAGAGGCAAAAAAAAAAACTCCAGATCTCCCTTTTCGTAGATGGTCTCTCAAGTCTGAAAAGGTAGAAAAAAATACTCAAGAAAGCCTCTTATCCATGTTCGACTAAGGGTTTCCTTTTTTTTAGATAGTCTATCTCAGTCTGGGAAAAGGCTAAACTTATATTGAGTAGACATATTTTTATTTACTTTTACGAGTTCGAAAAGACAAGTGCTCGACAATATTTCCATGTTTTGGGAGTCTAAAGAGAGATGAAAGAGGAGTCCAAGGAGTTCCTTTTTCGCAAGTTTACAGAGCCCAAAAAAGAGATAAAAGGATATTCTTTGGTCAAATTAACCTGTTTAGAGCATGATAAAAACTTGTTAACAATTGTAAACCTGCTCAAAACACCACAAGAAGGATTAAAAATACCTGCTTCATAGTAAAAATGAAGCATATCTAGGTCACGACATTAAATATGAATAAAATAATGTGAGAAATGACCATAAAACGACTATTCATTTTCACCATTTCATATTTACCTTCAACAGTGAGAACTCTGAGCTCTTTTTCCCTCAATCTTATGTAGCTAATCACGATCACTCTGGTGGATCATTTCGAGTATTGTCACTTCCAGGTAGGAGATAAAACCCTTATCATTCTTTTCATGGTTCATTTTGTGATTTCATGCAATTTTTTTGAGGTTTTGAGGGCCTCGGGGCCCTAAGAATACGCCCTAGGATCAATGCACCCCCCCAATATCGAAATCTGCATTGTACCTAGGTAGAATAACGCTTTTGGGAGAGGTGAAACACTCTATCATGCACTATTGGGGTGTGTTGGGTGCAAAATGCTAAGTTGTTTCTCAATTTTCCCTCAATTTTTATCAAGTTTTTTGCATGAAGAGGAGACTAATGAATCTATGGTTGATGTTTCGAGTGTTCATCAACACAAAATGGCATTTCTTTGGAGAGAAAGAGAACATGAGTAACATGATTTAAATGTACCAAATGATCCTGCTACCATCTAGGCATTGAAAGACAATGGATTGCTAAAATTCTTATGGCTTCCTGGCATGAGGCAACAAATGGAATTGTTGAAATATCTTGTTCGTTCATGGGATGGGATGTTTAGGCACAAGCATTTAGGTTTGGGGAACATTTGCTAGAGATAAAGCTAGATGATATCTACTTCCTAATAGGTTTATCCAAAAGGGGTGCCCTCATATCTCTCCTAGGTGGGAGAAGTGGCAGGGATACAGTGAAATATTATATCGCTACCTATTGTAGACCTCAAGCCCAATCGACTAGGGATGGAAATATCAATATAAAAGGCGTAACCCAATTACCTTTCAGAATGATCATTCATTAACACAAGATTTAAAGGTAGCTCAACACTACATGTATCAAGTGGATTGTACATGAAGTACAGGATGGAGTTTCTAGAGCCAAAAATATTCAACTGGAGTGAGGGGGTGTTGGTCGATATGAAACAACAATTGACTAAAGAAAGAGAGGGGGAGTTAAATAAATTCAGCTATGGTGCGATCTTTGTCTCTTTTTCTCTAGAACGGGTGCTACTACTTCAACCTCAGTAGATCATACTCATGCCTATCGATCTGAGGGCCCCACAGATGAGGAGGTGGATAGATCATATGGCCCAACATGCAGGTCCATCGATGATCAAATTCTCACTAGCCTTCTTTGGGTGGTTGTGTAGATAGTTCATCACGATTAACGACTATATTAATATATGGATGGATTTTTGTGATGATCCTGAGCTCGTGCTTCTTAGGGATGAGCAATGGGATGCTTCAGGTAAAATATTTTACCATTTAATTTTTTGAAGGTTTTACAGTTTTTTTTTTTTGTGTTTTTCGATGGTTTTTGAGACTAAACTATTGATGTTTTCATGTAGATATTGGACTAGTTCAACCAGTGGGTGCTTCATATCTCTGTTGAGCAGAGAGACAACCACATGAGGAGGCAATGGAACCAGTACTGGTCGTTCCAGTGGGACGAGATGCACCACAAGAACATGAGGTAACTGAGAGACTATCAGAGGTAGAGTGCCACATAGAGGGACTAACATGTGGGATAGATCACACTGTGGTCTATCATATTCTGACATGACTTCAATGATATACTATCGGAGTACCTATCCCTATTGGTCAATTACTGTGAAAGATAGATCACGCAATGCCATTTTATCATGAGCACTAGTGATTTGTCTACTTAGATATCTGCATGTAGTTTTTATATGGGCAATGCAGCCATATGTGTCTCGGGGCACAAATTTTTGTAAAACCAAAATTAATACACACACACACACACACACATGCACACACGCGCCCACACACACACACACACACACACACACACACACACACACACACACACACACACACGCACACGCACACACACACACACGCACACATATACATTTTTTTCAGTGTTTCCTAGTTCCTATTATGCTTTCAATATGATGTGTTGTGAATTTAACCTTATTTACTTTCGCTGTAAATGTTTATCTAAAACATAACTAGGTAGGGCATCTTCTGATGTGTTTATATTTCTAGTAATATGTTCATATCTTATGAACTTGAAATGTCTTTCCAGAAGGTGCACTCTCAAAACCATGTGAAGGATGGTGGGTTTTCTCATTGAATAGATATTTGCAAGTTGTAGTACTATGAGTTGTGATTTGAGCCCGATGACCAAATAGTGGGTACCATGTAAAATAACATCATATAGTAGCTTCACCACTGCACTATACTCAATGATGTTGTTAGTATAGCAACCAATGCAAATCCCTTGCATACTCACTAGATCACCATTTGGAGCAAAGATGGACCATGCTGTGGAAGATAGGTTCTGAGTACTATGATTAACACCATTGGCATAACCAATATAAAGTTTGAGAGAGGTCGAAAATTGCAAACCAAATGTAAAATTGATCAATAGAAACCATGGGAAACTCTGAAAAACACATTGAAAACATACCTAACACACCTATAAACAATATGTACACATTGTACTATGCATGGGATCAAGCATTTTATTTTTTGAGGTACATCCCATTCTGAGGCTACGCTAGTGGAACTCCATCTAAGTATATTAAATCATAGGCCCCTTTTGCAAGGACTCGCTTGACAATGTATGGACCCAACCACATGGGTTGGAAATTTCCTGGACCTAACTTATCAAATTCCTAGTCATATAAGAGAAGCAGGTCTCCTTCCGAGAAGACACGAGGCTTGAAACACTTGTCATATTGTGCCTTGACACGTCTTTTATGATCTTCATTGGCTAAATAAACATCACACTGAGTTTCATCCAAACGAGTCAGATGTAAAAGATGCTCCTCCTTTGCGGAAGTAGCAGGAAGAAGTTCGACAACTAGTTTTAACGCTATAATTTCACATTCGATGGGGAGGATTTCTTCCATACCATAGACTAATTTGAAGGGTGTGAATTTGATAGCAGTCTTAACTAACTTTTGGTATGCCCATAAGGTAGCATAAATAAGCAAGTGCTAGTCCGATTTGTGGACCCCTACCATGCGTTGAAGCATAGTCTTTAGAACTTTGTTAATAGCCTCAGCCTGTCCATTAGCCTAAGGATAGTATGGATTGGAACTTTCATGTGAAAGTCACAGCTTAGCGATTAGTTCGATCATCATAAGATTCTAGATTTTTTTTCCATGATCTGTAACTATTGCTTGTGAGATGCCAAACCTAGAAATAACATGATTGAAGAAAAAGTATGCAACTGTTTTTCCCATGTTGTTATATGTAGGCATTTCCTTGACTCACTTAGTAAAGTAGTCAATAATGAAAATGATATATCAATGCCCCCCAGCTGAGTGAGGATTACATGTCATAAAGTCGATACCCTATTTCACAAAGGGACCAATAGCTACAATAGGATGCAACGGAGTAGGCATAGCACAAAACTTACGATCGTAGGTATGGCATGCATGACACTTTTGGATGGAGAGAATGTAGTCGTGAAAGATAGTAGGTCAAAAGTAACCAACGCATAAGATATTATGCGTGGTAGCATAACTAGATAGATGTCTGCCACATGCCTCTGAGTGGCATTCCTTTAAGACTTTCTCGGCATCCTCAAGGGTGAGGTGCCTCCGTAAAATCATATCCATACCATGACGGTAAAGTGTGTCGCTGATAATAATGTAATTTCGAGTTTGGTATTGAATACATTGCTACTCAAAGTGAGAGATATTGGGCCGAAAAGTATGGGTCTAGAGATAAATCAGAAAATCTCCATACCATGGGTCAGATGATGAAATCATAAACAATGACTTTTCAGTGATGGAACCTTTAGAGTTATATTTCGAATCAAGGGAAGGGAGATCACACATTAGCTCGACGAAAACTAGGGATTTATTAGACTTGGACTTGATGAACCCCAGGTTGAACTCTTGGAGAATAACAATCCACTTAGAGTACTTTCCCCCAATAATTAACGTGACAATATATATTTCATAGGGTTGCAATCAGAAATGACTGTAGTTTTCTAAAGCAAGATGTAATGGCAAAATATTTGGATGACTTAAACGACAGCCAAAGACAACTTTTCTACGTGAGTATATCTGATTTTGGTATCATTAAGGTTTCGACTTAGATAATAAATGGGATGTTCTATCCCAATATCATCTTCTTGGACCAATACCATTTCTATAGTAGAAATGGAAACAATGAGATATAAGAAATAATCACGCTGATATTCAAGGGATTATAAAAGATATGCCACATATCTCATGGCATGAAACACTTTCTATGCAGCATCATCCTGATGGAAGGGGACCCTTTTTTCATCAAGCGAGTGAAACCTTTGGTCAACTTGGTGCAATTAGGGATGAATCTTTGTAGGAAGTTAGATTTCCATTGGAGTCTTTGTAACTAAATAAGAGAAGAAGGCACAGGAAAGTAAAAAATTGCCTGCACTTTCAAAGGATCAATTCGAATTCCTTGTTTTGAAATGACAAAATCCAAGATTCAATCGGAACCTACATAAAACACACATTTGTACAGGTTAATTCGAATGTTATAATGTCTAAAATGAAGGAAAATAGCCCTTAAATGCATCGGGTGATCAACCCAATGTTTGGAATGAGTAGGGAGCCATCTAAATATGGTTGCACAATATGTTTAATATCATGGAAAGCATAATCCATGGCACACTGAAACATGGCCCCAAACTTCTTCAAACCAAATGGGAGATTTTGATAAGTAAAACTACCCAGGGACAAATAAATGCAGTCTTAGGTTGGTCTGCCTGGAGAATGTTGATTTGATTATAGCTCGGGAATCCATCCATGAATGAATAAATATCACAACCATTGCAATCATCAACAATCTGGACAATAAATAGGGTCGGATAGTTTTCCTTTAGACAAGCACAATTCACATCTCGATAATCGACACATACTCAGACCATGCTCTGTTTATTCATGATAGGGACTGTGGAGCTATAAAAAGGGTCTCTTTCACCTCTGATTACCTCACATTAATATGTCAATCCGGGAATGTTTTGTTATTTCAAAGAGTGTCTCAGTCTGAGGCTATCATTTTCTAGAGTAATGCTAGTAGCACAGTGTTCAAAAATACAAGAGTAAACAGATGCTTATTTACAACTAACTACTTCAAGAGATTAAACCGCACATTCAGAAAAATAAGAAATTTATCAATCAAGGGTTCAGTAGCAATAACCCATCCCTTTGTAAACTGATGGAAAAGGAAACCAGAGAACAGATCGTGGATCTAGGAGCCGGATAGTAGATGTCAATGCTCACTACAGCCTGAGATTGTTCTTCACACCAAAATAAGAAATGACAAGAAATGAAATAGCAGATAAGAAATGGAACAACAATTAAGAAATAGAACAACAAACCTCAAATGGAACAATAGTTAAGAAATAAAACATCAACTAAGTCTAACAAGCAGTAACACCTTAGTCTATAAGATCAAATGCACTAATCGCAATCTACAGGAATCAAACAACAATCCTTCACTCTTAAGGGTGGATTGAATAACACACCAAAATGGAACAACATTGATTAATTATGAATTATAGAACAGCGCTTGAAAACCATATATACACACGGCACACTTTAATAGTAATCTGATCCAATTATCAATCTCAGTTAGAAAGAGTACGACTGCATTTCAAAATAGAACAACATTGCTCATAGATCCAACAATCGCAAAGAACATAACTCCCAAGATGAATTCCGTAATGTTAATGAACAAATGCACAACACAAAGGCTCTGTAATTAAACAACAACAATATTCTGTAAAGATTGGCAGTATTATATCAACATCTAAAGGAACAGTGATGCGATGCAGAGTCAATACAATAGTTCTGTCTTTAGAAACCTTAATAAATTAAACATAACAAAGCATGTGATGTTAACTTACAAAACACATCAGATTACCAAATAACAATTATAAGCAAACCACACATAAAGCAAACATAATGGTACAGGAGCAAGTGTCCTCCAGGGCCGGGCCCTTAGCCTCCAGGGGTACATCGCTTGAAGTTATTCCAGACTCAAAGATGAAATAGAAACCAAGTTTGTATTAATGCATAAAGTGGAATTACAATAGATCTGTTCTTAATGGGACTCGATGATCAAAGTTTTGATCTTAAAAGGAAATTAAATAAAGCATAACATATTCTCCCTCCTTTTCGAGCTAACAGTGCTTCCCCTTTTATAAGGGTGAAGGTGGAGATTTCTAAGTGCAGAAATAGTTAAAGCAACGATCCCTCAGGATCAAGGATCCTGAGGGATTCGCTGAACCGTTAGTCCCCAGTTATTTCTTTTCTTTCCTGCGCCGAGCTAATATCTCCACTTCCTTTCCAGGGCTGATTCGCTTTGATTTTCTTTGCCTTGTTTGCATACAGTCTCCCGTCAAAGGGACAATGGTTAACCCGTCCTTGTCCTTTCCTTTGGAACGACAGTTTCTCGTTTTTCCTTCTTTTTGCATAAGGAAAGTACAATTGTCAGTGTTTTCATCTTGCATATTAATCTCACATGTTTTATTATAATTCCTTATCGTTGTCCTAGTTCATGATGCAAAAAGGTTTGTAAGTTATAATGAAAAGATGCTGAAATAATTACCAAAAACATACCTTCTTTAGTACTCCACACACCCCCCTGCTTACCGTTTTTCATGCCCTCATGAAAACATTGTAGTTGACATGTAAGGCAGTGAGTGAGTAGGTTGGAGATGGAATCTCATGTGAAGGCCTACATCCATAATGCATAACTAGGTGTTCAAAGAAATGGCCTGTTTGACCCTCAAGCATCTCATACAGGGCTTGGTATCTGGGTGCAGGGTGCCAAATAATTGGACTCCGGAACCTATATCCTAACCAGGATGGCCCTGCCCTCAAAATGACTTCGCCATAGAGGTGCAATCGGTTGGCGGCTAATTTAAAATTTTCATACTTAAATGGTTCTTTGAGCTGGATATTCGGATTAGAGATCTGATACTGAAATTTAGCCGCATCAATGGCAGGGTCTTTGATAGAGAAAAATTATTCTAATCCCTGTCGAATTATTGCCTCATGCATGGGTCCTAATGCTTCAATTATGCCTGGAGTCTTCATGAGGTTTCTATGTTTTCTCCACAACTGTACTAGATCCCTAGGCTCAACTCTTATCCACAAATCTAATCCGTTTTCTTATCTTTGGAAAGCATTATAGGCTTTAAGCCATTTAATTTGATTAACCCCAAATGAAATAAATGCCTGTAATTGAATATCCCCAACAAAAGGGCCAGGCTTCAGCTCAGTCTCTTGGTCTAATACAAGGTTATGTAAATAAAACTCACACAGTAGTCTCTGAACTTTTACCCCGTAGTGCTTACAATAGTTTATAAAATCATCGATGGTGTTAATTTGTATGGGAGCACCTGCTTTAACAGCCTTTATTTTCAAATATCTCCACTTCCTTTCTGACTGTAAGCCATGTTTGGAAAACCATCGTCATTTCTGACTGTAAGCCTAGTGTCTTTACTAGGCTTACAATTGTTAGTCCTAGCCATAGTACATGACACATGGATAATATGGTGTCTACCCTCACTCCCTCTCAACTAGAGAGGAGACATCCACAAGCATAAGATTTTCTCAAGAATACCCATCATTTTCATAGAGAATAACATCATTAATTTGTTTTCATCACATGATGCCTTTATGATTAAGCATTCATAGATTTGTGGCAAAATATTTCCCCTTTTGTCATTTGTGATGAAATAAAATCAAAAAGTGAAAGACAAAATCATTGAAGATACACTATATTGATTTATCTAAGTCTAAACTCTAAGGTTGAAGTGAAAATTCATGTAAATCTTATATCTACGAGTTGTGCCAAACTTATGAAAACCTTATTCCTTAAGTTCTATATTTAAGAAAATGAAAAAGAAAGAAATATAAGGGCCAATGAATGGTAACTCATGTATTCACTCCCTCTTTGGAAAATATATGAAAATATACACTCCTAGTCACACTTGATCACCTGTTTGTGATGGTTAAATCATGAATTCCTCTTTTCTCCTTGCATTTTCACTTCATCATTTAAGCACCTAATTGAGGATGTAGGGAATGTTTGTTTCCTAAGGCTTTCATGTCTAGTCTTGGTTTACTTATGTCACACTATTGTCAATTTATTTGACGGAGTGAAATACATAAGTTTGTGGAGTTATTAGAGTGGTGTATTAAGTTATTCACCACACACACATGTTTTACATCTCATTTATCCACATGTGTGGGTTGGAGACTCATTGCTTGACAACTTTAATGGAGACTACATTATGGCTTTAACGGTATAGCTTACAAAATATCTTGTTAAACATTGCGATTCATCCTTCTTTTCCTCGAGACACTTGATAATATTGAAGTCACTCCCAATAATCCATGGAGATGGGGAGTATAAATTACTTGTGCTAGAAATAGAATTGAGAAATAGAGGTTTTCCATTTGTGATATTGGAGTCATAGACATTGGAAACATGGTAGTAGTCCTCGATGTCAATTAACTAAAATTTTATTGTCATAATGCGAAAAGAGGTAAACATATTGGTAACCTTGATGTCTTGATCATTTCAAATAATAACCATTCCACCCAAGTATCTCTAAGCATAAATCACTACTACTTGGAAATTCCTCCCCCATTTTCTAATTATATGAGGTAGAACCTCACTTAATATTTTTGCTTCTTATATCAACATTATTGATGGGTGCTTTGCGTACCATTTTTCTTTTAGGAGTCTTTGCTTTCCTTTACTATTGAGGCTACTCATGTTCCATGAGACTATTTTCATCGAGAATTTACATAGAAAGGAAGTATAATGTGACTAAAAAAAAACATGTCTCAAGATTTAAGTGCTTGGACAATTCCACTTCATGACTCCTATATTTCCTTAACCTGGGACCAAATGGTGAACTTGATGACCTTAAGGGAAATTGACCAAAGAAAATCTAAAAAAGATGTGACTTTGACTTTATCACATACAATTTAATATACTAAAAAAAATATCCATAAAAATTTCATCAATCAATAAATCATTAAAAAAAATATCCAAAACAATTTCATCAAGCAATGAATCATTGCATTATAAAATACAATTTATAAACATTTTGCTAAAACATGCTCAAAAACCAACATATTTAACAATAATATGGACAATAACACATTTTGATAAATTAAATAACATATTATCAAGCCTAAAAAATGTCACTAATAGAAAACTATAAAGCATGCAACTAATGTAAGTGACCACTCAAGGCCACCATAAGACAATTAATCTATTAAGATCAAGATTAATGGGGACAAATATCTACAAAGGACAAAGGCAAACCTATTTTAACTTATTGTTTTATTAGCCTGGTTCAAGATGAACATTTCAAGATATCATGAAGAACATAATTAGTTTTATTACATTAAGAAAACCCAAACACATTCTATAACTTAGCAAGGAAGAGATGTATAACACCCATGTTGACAACACAACACATGGCATTGAGTTACTTTTTTATATATAATTTAAAATCCTATCATAAAATCAAAAATTTAGCATGAATGGAATGTTTAAAATCCATTTTTTTAAAAACAAAATATAA